>WNWK01044891.1:0-14935 GCA_009830355.1 Cherax destructor | reverse complement strand
AGCGAAAGAAATCCCAGATAAAGCATCTAGATAAAAGACTAGCTCCTGCCCCAACTTCAACTCTAGGCTCAACTTGTCAACCCAAATTCAGCCCCGGACAGCCCCCTTATACAACCTCAGGTTAAATGGCCGTTACCTGAGTGAAAAAGGGAGCTTGGAGCAAAAACACAGTAGAAAATGCTTTGAATTTGTTTTTCCCTTTTACCAAGAAATTTTGTTTATATAAGACTTTTGTCTTTTCCTTCACCAAGTAAATAAAAAGGGTTTTTTACACATATGTACACTATATACAGAAAGATAGTATTTAGTGCAGCCAGGGTTGTAAAAGCAAAACAGAAACCAAAAGCAGAGAAAACCCTTCCACAACCAGCTCAATGAAAGAATTCCAATGACAAACTGTGAGTGGTATCCACGTCACCTTGCATTGTCAAATCGCATTATAATTGGGGGGGGGGGGGGGGGGGGGGGGGGGGGGGGGGGGGGGGGGGGTTTTTTTTTACCTGGTTTTCTAACATATGCTGCATGTATGATGTTTTATGTAACTTTTTTGTGTATACCTGAATAAACTCACTTATTACTTATGAAAAATATGAGAGAGGCATAGTGGGGGGGCTTGCCAGAATACACAGAAAGAAAAAATAACTATCCCCTTTTTTTTTTTTTTTTTTTTTTTTTTTTTGGGGGGGGGGGGGGGGGGGGGGGGGGGGCGAAATTTTGAAAGGCAAGGCAGTTGCAAAGATCTTGTAAAGAAAATGCCGGGAAACAGTGCTAAAGGGAGTGATTTTAACCAGAAAGGCGGGTTTTAAAGTTTTGGCATAGTGCATACACAGTGTAGTAAGGCATGCTGAAGCAGCCAGTTCAGACAAACGTGCGGCTGAAAAATTTGTGGTGATTTTAAAGGGGGTACATAGAGACTGAAAAATTTAAACCCCAACAAGTGTTCAATTGTGATGAAACAGGCCTCTTTTGGAAGAAAATGCCAAGGAGGACCTACATTACTCAGGAGGAAAAGACACTGCCAGGACACAAGCCTATAAAAGACAGGCTAACTCTCATGTTGTGTGGTAATGCTAGTGGGATTTCAAAGTGAAGGGGCCCCTGAGCGTTAAGCATGAACTTCGTTATTTATAGTCCGATTTCTTTTCTTTTTTTTTTTTTTTTTTGTTATTTGTTGGACATGGGTGCTAAATTTCAGGTTGCATTCAAGGTGTAGGCCCAGGAATTTGCCCTCATTATGTTTAGCAATAAGAGTGTTGTTAATCGTTATGTTCAGCTGGGCATCACCTGTTCTGTTCCCAAACATAATGTAGAAGGTTTTGTCACTATTGAGTGTAAGTTTATTAGCAGTCATCCTGGTTGATATTTTTACTAGTTATTTGTTAACAATAGTGTTAAGTGAGGCAAGATTAGGGTGGGAGATGACATAAGTCGTATCGTTAGCAAAGAAAATTTTTCAAGTGTTGTGATACATTGGGAAGATCATTGATGTATAAGAGGAAGAGAAGAGAACCAAGGACACTTCCTAGTGATACTCCAGTATCAAGTGGTCGTGTTGATGAGGTTGTGTCTTTAATAGAGACGTATTGCTGCCTGTTAGTAAGGTAGGATTTGATATATGTAAGTGCATGGCCTCTTATACCATAATGATCAAGTTTGTGGAGTAGGATGCTGTGGTCTACTGTGTCAAATGTTTTCCTTAGGTCGATTAAGAGTCCTAGTGGATATTCATTTTTTCAAGTGTTGTGTAAAGCTGGTCCAGCATTTTTACAATTGTGTTGGTTGTGCTTTTGTTTTTCCTAAAGCCAAATTGGGAGGGGTTGAGGATGCTTTGTGTCGTTATAAAGGAATGTAATCTCTTATGCATAAGTTTCTCGAAGATTTTGGATAGCAACGGTAAGTTTGATATTGGCTTGTAATTGTTTACATCTGTAGGATCACCACCTTTGTGTACTGGAGTGACCCTTGCTGTCTTGAGTAGTCAACTTGACTCACAAAATCGTAATGACACAATTGCAAACAAACCATACCACGGGTGGGGTAAGAACCCGTGATCAGAGAGTCTCAAAACTCCAGACTGTTGCGTAAGCCTCTGGGCCAGCTGGCTACAATAAGATTCATCCCACTAGGTATATTTATACACCATAGGAAGGTTAGCGGGAAATTCGTCTGTTAAAACCTGCAGTTGTGGACACAGTGGTGCCTATGCTAACCTTCCTATGGTATAGAAATATTCCTACTTGGATGAATCTTATTGAAGCTAGCTGGCCTAGTGGCTTACGCGACGGTCTGGAGTTTTGAGACTCTCTGATCACGGGTTTTAACCCCGCCCCTGGTAGGGTTTATCTTGAGTAGTGTCAGGAAAGTGATGGTTTCTAGTGATTTGTTAAGGAGTAATGAAATAGCGGGTGAGAGGACATGAGCGGCTCGTTTGTACAATAATATAGGAACTTGAGCCAGATTTCCTGATTTATTTTTAAGTGACTTAAGGCCCAAGACTGGACAGGCACCTAAAGTCGGAACCTGACCAGCCAGGCTGTGGTTCGTACGTTGGACTGCGTGCTTTCAGCAGTAACAGCCTGGTTGATCAGGCCCTGATCCACCATGAGGCCTGGTTATAGACCAGGCCACGGGGGCGTTGACTACCGGAACTCTCTTCAGGTAAACTCCAGGAAAAGCGTAGTGACTTCAGTGGGCTGGGTAGGTGCAAGATAGAAGGAGGTTGGGAATTTCCATCCAAGTAATCACTTGCTCGGGCGTTGGTACCTGGGATTTTACTGGCGAGATTTGATCCTATTCAAATTCAAATTATATTTTCTTGTAAGTTTACATTGAGATAATATAATTACAATGATGAACTGCAGTTTACATTGAGATTATATAATTACGATAATGAGTTGCAGTGCAAGGATAACCACTATCATGCCATGACATTATGAGCAGACTAAATTTAATAGCTTGCAGACTACTTAATACTACTAGAGAAATTGATCATAGCTTGAGATGTACATCTATTTTTATTTATAGCAGACAGCTGTAAATGAAATTGAGTTTTTAGTTTAGGGTGATATGTGAGTTTTGAGAAGAGTCTAAAATTGATGTTCAGACAGGGTTACTTTAGTATTTACTGGTAATGAATTCCAAATTTTGGGGTCCTTTACGAGCATAGTGATCTGCGTCTAGTGTTATTGTCGTTGAGAAAGTCATTTATCTTGTTAACTGTATCAATAGGCTGTAGTTGGGCTTCATTCAGTTTAGTTAGGACAATATCCCAAGTTTTGTTCAGTTTGTGGAGGCCTAGAATTTGAGAGAGAGTTTTCCAGGTCTTTTTTATCTCCTCATTTTTGGTGAATCTATTGGAGTATAGTACAATTGCTTAGCCTTTCTTATTAGTTTGGTGAGAACTGATGAATAGTGTTTAATAGTATCATTGTGTAGTTAGCCATGGGCAACCTACCCGTTTATTCGTAATCTGTTTCATTTTTATGTGACCCACACCAGTCCACTAACACCCAAGATGCGACCCACACCAGTCCACTAACACCCAGGATGCTACCCACAACAGTCCACTAACTAACACCCAGGATGTCACCCACTCAACTCCACTAACACCCAGGATACGACCAACACCAGTCAACTAACACCCAGGATGCGACACACACCAGTCTACTAACACACAGAATGTCACCACGCCAGTCCACTAACACCCAGGATGCGACCCACACCAGTCCACTAACACCCAGGATGCGACACACACCAGTCCACTAACACCCAAGATGCCACCCACACCAGTCCACAAACACCCAGGATGCCACCCACACTAGTCCACTAACACCCAGGAAGCCACCCACACCAGTCCACCAACCCCAGGATGCCATCCATGCTAATCCACTAACACCCAGGATGCCACCAACACCAGTCCACTAACACCCAGGATGCGACCCACACCAGTCCACTAAACCCAGGATGTGACCCACACCCGTTTACTAACACCCAGGATATGTGACCCATTCCAGTCCACTAACACCAGGATGTGACCCACACCAGTCCACTAACACCAGGATGCGACCCACACCAGTCCACTAACACCCAGGATGTCACCAACACTAGTCAACTAACACCCAGGATGCCAGCCACACCAGTCCACTAACACCCAGGATGTGACCCACACCAGTCCACTATTACCCAGGATGCCACCCACACTAGTCCACTAACACCCAGGATGCCACCCACACCAGTCCACTAACAACAACCCAGGATGCCACCCACACCAGTCCACTAACACCCAGGATGCCACCCACACCAGTCCACTAACACCCAGGATGCCACCCACACTAGTCCACTAACACGCAGGATGCCACCCACACCAGTCCACTAACAACCAACCCAGGATGCCACCCACACCAGTCCACTAACAACTAACCCAGGATGCCACCCACACCAGTCCACTCACCCAGGATGCCAACCACACCAGTCCCTAACACCCAGGATGTGACCCACACCAGTCCACTAATAAATACCCAGGATGCAACACACACCAGTCAACTAACACCCAGGATGTGACTCACACCAGTCCACTAACACCCAGGATGCCACCCACACTAGTCCACTAACAACCAGGATGTGACGCACACCAGTCCACTAACTCCGAGGATGTGACCCACACCAGTCCACTAACCCCGGATGTGACCCACACCAGTCCACTAACACAAAGGATGACACCCACACTAGTTCAATAACACCCAGGATGCCACCCACACTAATCCAAAACACTCAGGGATGCCACCCTCACTAGTCCACTAACACCCAGGATGTCACCCACACCGGTCCACTAAGACCCAGGATGCCACCCAGAAAAGTCCACTAACACCCAGGATGCAACCTACATTAGTCCACTAACACCCAGGATGCCACCCTCATCAGTCCACTAACACCCATGATGCCACCCACACCAGTCAACTAACACCCAGGATGCCACCCACACCAGTCCACTAACACCCAGGATGTGACCCACACCAGTACACTAACACCCAGGATGTGACCCACACCAGTACACTAACACCCAGAATGACACCCACACTAGTCCACTAACACCCAGGATGTGACCCACATCAGTACACTAACACACAGAATGACACTCACACTTGTCCACTAACACAAAGGATGTGACCCACAACAGTCCACTAACACAAAGGATGTGACCCACACCAGTGTTTGATTATGATAATGGTGCCAGATTTCATTTTGTTTGTAACAAATGCACTTTGGCACAGTTACCCTTTAGCAATGATGACATTGACTTACCATTTTTAATGCTAATGACACCTTGCCATTTATTGATGATTATGATTCTTTTTTATAACAACAGGTCTTCACTTTGTTCATGTCAACGCAAGATCACTTCTTCCAAAATTGGCAGAGATTAGGATTCTAGCTAACAGAACTAGAGCGGCAGTTATATCCATCTCGGAATCCTGGTTGGATGATACGGTGACTGACGACGAGGTCAAAATAGAAGGTTACAATATAAAACGCTTAGATAGGAATAGAAAAGGTGGTGGGGTATGTGCCTACTTAAAAAACAAAATTAGCCTATAATTCAAGACCTGATTTAAATGAAATAAACTGGAGATTCTATGGGTTTGAAGTGTTGCTTCCCAAGACCAAACCCATCTTGGGGGGGGAATTTTTTTCCCCCGCCCTCCCACCCATGACCAGTTCTTAGAGGACTTTCCCGGGGGTCTTTTGGGACTTGATAACAATGAAACAGTAATATGGGAACTTCAACATCAGTTTTCCAGCAAAATAACGGGCTAAAAAAAAGGTATAAGCAAATTCTAGATTTAAATAGTTACCTCAACTAATTAATATACCAACCCAGATCACAGTTCTCACCCAAAATTTTTGACCACATCTTTGTAACCGCCATGAGAACATTAGTAAAATCAGGGGTCATTCCCCCGGGGCTTAGTGATTATTTCATCATTTACTCCCCCCGGAAAAAAATTTCTGGGGGGCGGATTTGGCCTACACAAGACAATAAAAGTTAGGTCAACTAGAAACTACAGTAAAGAAACACTGGTAAATATGCTACACAATTGTGACTGGTGTAAAAAAAAATTGCATGGACGTAAATGATCCCCGGGAAAAAAAATTAAAAAAAATGTTCACGCCATTTTTATAATATTCCCCCTTTAAAAGGGGTTTAAAGGGTTAAAAAAAGAAAAAACTAAACCCCCAGATGACTACTGAGATATTAGATAATATGAAATTTAGAGACCAGTTGAAAAAAATTTGGGGAAAGGGGGGGAAAGGGTATTGCAGCAGTAAATGATTTCCCCAAAGGGGGGAAGGGAAAAGAGTGCAGAGGCATAAAAGGCCAAAAGCAAGACACTATTGCTCAAAGATAAAAAAGTACAAGAAAAACCCCCAGAAAGCTCTGGCAACAACTCAAACAGTTGGGGTTAGCCAAAACCCCCTGAAAAGATCAAACAGGGGTTTTAAATGTCGATAACGGGGGGATGCCACGAAACAAAAAATTTTGGGAAATTGTTTTAATTCATACTACACAACTGTCGCCCTCAACACGGGGAATACCTTTAACGCAGACTCGATAATTTTTAAAAATTCTTAAAAAAAGGAGTAACTCCAAACAGTTGTCAACTAGTAAGTGTATCTCATGATTTGGAAAAAAAACTAAGCAGGTTAAACCCAACTAAGGGCCCCGGAAAAAAATGCCGTCAAAAAATTCCTAAAAGATGGTGTTTTCCCAAAAATTTTTTAATCCCCATTGTTTAAAAATTTAAAATTTTTCCATCACCACTAATACGGGCCCCAAAAGGGGGTTTAAAAAAAATAGTAGGTCTGATGTCAGCAACTATAGGCCTGTTAGTATACCAGTGTAATATCCAAAATTCTAGAGGGGGCGGTGTCTGTCAAGTAGTTAAATATCTTAGTGACGACAACATTCTTCATAGCCCCCAAACAGGCTTTAGGATCTTACTAAAGGGAAAACCCAACTAATTAATCTGATGGATTACATGAGAACGGGAAAAAAGTCTATGGGGAAACCCCCTTTTTTGGGAAAGGTAACTTTAGATTTGGGGAAAAAGGGCCCTTTGATACTGTCAACCACAATATATTATGTAAGAAACTTCAAGCTATCGGCATGGGTTTCCCCAAAACTGGTTTAAGTCCTATTTTGGGGAACAGGAAACAAATTGTCAAAAAAACAAAAAAAATCAAAACCACCCGGGGTAGCATGTGGATTTCCCCCAAAAGGGAGTATTCTGGGTCCCTTATTATTCCGTGTTACGTAAATGAAAAATGCTCATCAGTTTAATGCAACTCCCTGTATGGGGTGACAGTGCTCTGTTAGTGTCAGGTAAAGACTCACAAGATATAGCTAATGTATTAACACTGGAACTTTGAGTCCTGCAGCAAAGGGGTTGGGGAGACAAAAAAAATATCGTTACACCTCGGGAAAACAGAAAATACTTTTTGGGCCCGAAATATAACCTGAGCAGGGTAAAAAAATTTTAAAAAGTCCGGTGAATGGGGGGAAACCCCCCCTTCAGTTTCCTCAGTAAAATATCTGGGGGAAACCCCTTTTTACCCCCCTGTGGGGGGAAAATTGGGGGAGGGCCCGTGTAGAAAAAAAAGCCAAAAAAGACTGGGGAAAAACCTCTACAGACAAGCATAGTGTCTACCTACTGAGGCTCCCAAAAGGCCCCCCCTGTAGCCCCTTTTTCAATGTCATATTGACTACGCTTGCTCTTCATGGTACTCTGCCTTGACAAAAAAAAAAAGATAAACTGCAAATCACCCAGAACAAAAAAATAAAATTCATCCTGGACCTGGGCCCAAGGGTAACATTTAGGCCAGGATGAATTACAACAATTGGATATGCTGAAGACAGAGTAAAAAAACCCCAAAAAAAAATCAAGTTTATAAAAAATTTTTTACAAACAGTTCCAAATATCTTGCTGTAATTTTTTTAAGGCTGGGAACCAAAAACAGTCATGTTAAGGGGGAAAAAGGGGGCCCCTTTTTGTTCCCACAGTCAGTGGCCAGGCTTTAAACACCTTTTTTTGTACAGCAATAAAAAGGGAAAAAAAAAGACTGCCCCCCCCATGTCAAAAAAAAGTCATAGCATCAGCCAGTTCAAAAAAAACCAAAAGGTACCCCAAAAAGTAGCGACAGAAAGGGGGGGAGAATGATTTTTTTTTTCTAACTAACATACATGTAAATGTAAATAACTCTTTTTACCTTATTCCCCCTATACAAAAACCCCTTTTTTCAATAACATATATCTCCTACAATGTATAATATTAAGGTACTAAAACGACCCAAATGGAAATAAAAAACTCTGTCTGACTTTTTGGGACTGGTTCTCTACACATATGCTAATATAAAATATCTTTATTTTAAAAAATTAAAATTCAAGGTATAAAGGGTTTTTTGACATCAATGACATACTACTTTAAAAGGGCCCCCGTTATGCTGAGCATTTCGGGCAGGTTTGGGTCAGTGTCCCGGGGTGGGCTCCCCCCGTCGGCCCCCAGGTACCCATTTTCTGATGGGGAACATGAAAAACCCCCTGTAAAAAAAACACGCCCAATGTTTCTGCCCCCCCGGGGAAAAAAACCCGGGGGCCCCCCCCGTGTGAAGCGGAAAAAGGGGGTTTCCACCAACCACCATTTTTTAAAAATCTATGTAAATTATTTTGTATACCCAAAAACTTCACCTTACATGATGATACTTCGTTCTTCATTCTCATTCATTCAGAA
Organism: Cherax destructor; assembly: GCA_009830355.1. Classification (NCBI taxonomy): domain Eukaryota; kingdom Metazoa; phylum Arthropoda; class Malacostraca; order Decapoda; family Parastacidae; genus Cherax; species Cherax destructor. Next base: position 6,149 of record WNWK01044891.1, on the reverse strand, counting down.
ACGGCCAACCCCGTCATACTCCCCAAACATATGTTTTCCCTTTTCCCTTTGGGTAAATTTTTACTCGAGACCGACTTCTTCTACCGCCATCTTTCCGATCATAGTATTGGTAAGGCGCTCCAACACCATGTGGGTAAAGATATCTCTCAAAAGCGAAAACGCATCGTCACGGTCCCGGGAAAGCTGGAAGCTCGTGATCTTTTTTTTCCTCACGACCATGGGTGGTATTCCTGTCACTTTGAAAACATCATTCTCTCAATTCTTGTAGTGGTACTGTCATTCTACCCCATACCATTGTCCAACAGAATTTCCAAACACGTAGTGGTGACATTCTGGAGCAGCTTGAACTCCAAGCCCTTTTCCTATACTCAAAGTTGACATTTTTGTCCTCCCTGCCCGTCGGCGATATTGCTCGTTTAACATTTGACTGCTATGACCTTCCACCCTCAGTCTACTTTGGGGATACCGTTTACAAGTTCGAAAGGAGACCCTACACCGCAACAATGTAGAAACGCTGGCGCTTTTGTCATCCAGCGAAATATTGCAGGTCCATGGCCGAATGCCCAGTCTGTGGTGCCGACGACCATGCCTCTTGTTGTAGTCTACCCCCCTCTTGCCTTAATTGTCATGAGGTGCCCATCTTACTCGCCGTTGCCCGTTTACTTAAATGAGCGTGAAATCCGTTGTCTCAAAGACGGAAGGTTTCCCATATGCCATGGCTGTCTCTTTTCTACGCCTTCAAGGAACTTCCCCATATTTCCTATTCTCGCATTGTAAACGTCCCCACTTCTGGGTCCCAACTCTCGCAGTTTCCTATGTGGTCCTCCATCCTCAGTCACCCTGTTTCGAATTTTTTTTGTTGTCCTGGGCTCCGAGGTCCCTCCTCGGAAACCATATTATCCTCACCTCTTCCACTACTCACTCACAGTTCTGTGTCACCCCCATCACACCTCCTCCACCGTCCTCTCTTTCTCAGAAGTCCGAAAATCTCCATTGTTAAACTCTCCTCTCACCCCATCTTCCCTTCTCCATCCTGCACATTTTCCCTTCCCAGTTTCTATGCCTAGTTTCTCATCTCCAACAAGTTCTGTTACTGTGGGAGGTTCATCCTCCTCCTCGTTCATCCTTCATCCCTGTCCTCCTAAGTTTCTTCATCTCTGCCTTCCCAGGTCGCTTCCATTCCTTTTCCTCCCCCTAGCCCCTTCGACAGTTTCCTCTTCCTTTTCCTCCCCCCCTACTTTAGTACAGTCCATAGTTTCCGATTGTGCTCATACCTCCTCCTTCCATCTCTAATGTGGTCCAAATTCTGCATCTTTGTCTTCCGGAGACTCGAACGTTGATGGACACCACTCCCCCTCCGATTCCTCCTCCTCTCTCTTCTCCGTCTACACCTCTCCTTCCTTCGCAGCATCCCAATCCTTCACTGCTTACAAGTCTTCCACTGCCTCCACACGTGGACTTTTCTAACCCTACTAGTCCATAGATCCTCTACCTTCGGCTTTCCTGTATTTTTCTCTTCGTAAATCATGGCTTATTTACAGTGGAATATCCACTTCCTCGGGTAACCGGGTGACCTTTAGGTGTTGCTCTCCCAGTTTTCCTCTGTTGGTGTTTTGTTTAAAGAACCCAAATTACACTCTGCTGTTATCCATCCATTCAAGGGCTATGATTGATTATATTCATGGGATCCTTTTTCCGATGGAACCTTTAACGAAAGTGCTTTTCTTATATCCCTGGTATTTCATACTGTCAGCTCTTTGTTCATACTTCTCTGCATTATACTGCAGCCCGTATCCACTTGAATAAGTGGTATACCTCTGTTTTTTTATCTCTTCCCTTCGGGCATTGTCTACCCCAGATTTTTCCCTTTCTGGTTTCTTTCTTACCCACCACTTCTGTTACTTGGCGATTTTAATGCCCACCATTTTCTCTGGGGGTCTCATGTGACCCCCGCGACATTCAGTTGGGAGGCATTTCTTGCTTCTCTTCCCCTTCATTTTTTAAATACGGGTACTCCCACCCTTTTTGATCCTCGAACTCATTCTTTCTCTTGCATCGATCTCTCCATCTGCTCTTCCTCAACTGTCCCGACTTCACATGGTCTGTCCCCCCGGACTTACATGACAGTGATCATTTTCCAATCATCCTCCTCGTAGCCCACGCTGGCAATTTGACCAGGCGAATTGCAACCTTACACACATCTTACTGCTTTTCATGAGGCTCTTCCTCGTCCTCCATTGATGATTTTTTACATCTCTTCTCATCCTCTGTCTTAACGCTTCACATTCTATTCCCCAAACCTCGGGCAAGCATCCTCAGAAGTGTGTGCCTTGGTGTTCTCCTACGTGCTCGGGCAGTGCGTTTGAAACGCGCTGCATGGGGCAGTATCGGTATAACAGAACCAAGAGAGACTCCTTGATTTTATGCAGAAAGAGAGCAATTGCTCGCCCTGTCATCCGTGACGCTAATCGCACTTGCTGGGGATTATGTTTCTACCATCACTTCGGCTTCCTCAAAGAGTGCAGTCTGGAAAAAAGTACTGAAACTGAGTGGTAATTCTCCCCGACCCGGCTCCCCTTCTTCAGGTTGCTGGTGTCGATATAGCACACCCTCCTGCTTTCCACTGAAATTGGTAATCATCTGGTCCGCATTTCTCAGGGGCTCCATCTATGCCCCTCGTTCCTTTCTTCTAAGTCTGCCAGCGAGTTAAAGCCCTTAGATTTTCTTCTTTGAGAAAAATCTTATAATTGCCTTTTACCCTTCAAGAACTGAGGCAACACTCTCTGCTTGCCGATCATCGCAGCTGGGCCAGACGGCATACATATTCGTATGCTACAGCATTTACATCAGTCTGCTCTTACTGTCCTCTTGACTCTTTAATCTTATGGTGCAAGAAGTTCTTCCTCAGCTGTGGAAATCTGCTCTTGTTCTCCCTTTCCGCAAACCAGGTACTACAGGACATGATACCTTTCCACTACCGTCCCATCGCTCTTACCAGTGCAGTTTGCAAGGTGATGGAACGTCTGGATAATAGACATTTGATGTGGTATTTGAGACGCACAGTAGTCTTTCCATGGGAACCATACATAGTTTTAAGATAAGGTATGATAAAGCTCATGGAGCAGGGGGAGCAGAGACCCAGTAGGGACAGCGAAGAGGCGGGGCCAGGAGCTGAGTCTCGACCCCTGCAACCACAATAGGGGAGACAATTGGGGGAGTACTAGTCAAATGGCTTTCGTAAGGCCGTTCTACCATTGACCCTACTGTGCTTGAATACATATATTCGTAATGCCTTTGCTAATAACCACTCGGTTATCGCATCTTTTTGACCTTGAGAAGGTATATGACACAACTTGGAGGTATAATATCTTGGCCCAGGCCCCTCCTTAGGCCTCGGCAATCTTCCATTTTCCTTAAGGCTTTCTTACTGAAAGACATTTCCGTGTCCGGGTTAATAATATGCTTTCCCCGGAGTTTATCCTAGCTGAAGGTGTCCCCCAGGGATGTGTTCTGAGCACAACTCTTTCTGCTTGCTATAAATAATCTGGCATCAGTTCTCCATTCAATATTTGGTCATCCTTTATGTGGATGACTTTCATACTTTGCAGGTGCTGACTGTCACCTCATTGCAGTTTCCCCCCAGCATGCCATCAACCGGGTTTCTGATTGGGCCACCACTCATGGTTTAAATATTTTAGAAGTAAAACTCACTAAATTACGTTCACTAGACGTTCAGTGGTCTTGATCATCCATTGTACCTATATGAAATACGAAAAGGTGCACAATCTTGAGGAAATACGTAATTTGTCCAGCTGAAAAACACGATAACCAGTGTCGAGTTATGAGTTGTCAGTGAACGATTTAACCAACATAAAACCGTATATCTTCCAGTCATCATAGAAAAAAAAGCAGTGTTGTGGTGTAGAAAAAAAAACTAAACCCAGTAGAGTGAACCATAAGTGCACAGAAACCAAGGTGTTAAAGGGGGGGAGTTTTACCAGGGTGCCAGAAGTAAACAGGGTGCCAGAGGTAAACCAGGGTGCCAAAGTATGGCCGCCCGTCACAGTAGGAGCTGCCAGAAGGACCCTTTTTATCTCCAACACCAAGTTATACTTTTGTACCATACCGATCATTATACACTGTTAATCATCTTCCAGTGGTCTGTCTCACGTAACCCCAAACAATCCCTACAGGATTCCGTAAATAAGTGACACTGGATCTCGTCAGATCCAAGAAATAAGGAAACCATTGACCGGATTCAAAACTGGTATCCCTGTCCGGATTCAATAAGCGGACGGAGTTTTAGGGGACCTTATCAAACACCCAAACAATAACAATAACAATAACTTAAAGTGGTAAGATTGTCCAAACACTTACACATGCAAATAAAATAGATACGATACAAATAGACGGATCACCACTTCAGGGAAGCTATTAGTAGAATATACAGTAAAACAACTAACAAATCAATCATGAAACCCTGTGTAGTATGCAAACACACAAAAAATAAACACGTGATTTGTTATGAGAAAGGTTGGGTAGTGGTCAGTGGTATTGTTTGTGATTATGCCTGATTTTAATGGGGATATGGTGTTAGTCCAGATATGGTCTAATAGAGAGGCACAGGTCTCAGAGATTCTCGTAGGTTTTGTTATTGTCGGGAGCAGCAAGCAGTTGCTCATAGTGTTAGGTGCCTATCCAGCTCCCTCTTGAAGACAGTCACGTGTTTATTACTATCAAACTTCTCTTACACATTAAATCACTATAACTGACATGTTTCCCATGACCTAACATAACTTTTGGTTCAATATTAATAAGGTACTGCTGCACGACCCTTGTCGGTTTCGCGCTTTATTTTTATATAATAATAAGGTACTTCTCACCTAACTTTCCCATGGCCATGTTTTAGGTCATCTCATTAAATTACCAAAAGCCATTATCATAATATCCTTTAGTATTCCTTGAGAATGTGATAGATTGTTATTTTTCGCCTATTCCTGCGGCAATATCAGTTTATTTATATATGATAAATGATAACCCAAGTTGCAACGGAAATCTGGAAGAAAAACTTGTCTGAACATTTCGACCCCAAACTGGAGTCTTCAGTAGAATGGAAAATAAACGAATAGGGAGGGTATGTCCCTTAGCCGTGCGGGTGAGTAGCGTCAATGCAGCACTATTTGGGAAATCAGATCAGGGAGTAAGTAAGAGGCCAGGTCGGGGAGTAAGTGGGAAGTCAGGAAGTATGTGGGAGGTCAGGTCAGGGAGCAATAGGGTACAGTTTGTTATGTCTGGAAGTACAGACTGGAACCAAGCTTTAAATTTAGTCTGTTTCTCTATACTATGTAATTCTTAATCTTGTACTGGCGTTCTGTATTAGGTCAGGTGCTGGTATGTACTTCTTAAGGGCTAATTTTTAAATGACATCTGGTTGCCATCGTCATTGTGAAATATTAAAATTAGGTGTAGTGGCTATTAGAGCAGATTCTATGATTTTTCGTTAGGTGCTACAGTGTGATTTGATCCTGATGCATCGATAGGCTTGGTCATGGACCGGGCCGCGGGGGCGTTGACCCCGAAACACACTCCAAGTTTCTTGGCCACCATATCGGATGACTCGTCTAGACAGCCTCCTACCCATACCGCGGATACCTGGAGTTTACTTGGAGAGAGTTCCGGGTCATATATGTCAGATTTATCTTCTAAGCCTCTATGATGCTTTTGCTTATTATATCGAAAGATTATTTGTGTGGTTCTGCATAGCGGGGTAGCAATGATAAGGTCTTCGGAGGCTTCTACTTTATTAATATAAAGTGCGGGGTACACAGGCTGTGTGTTGACCAGGCCCAAGGGGCCATGCCCGCGAGAGAGAGAGAGGAGGGTAGGCCTGTTGACTCTAGGCTGCCTGGACAAGAAGTGAGAGAGAGGCAGGGGTGGGCAGGCTGGCATGCCCACCGGCTTGCCCTCTGGCAGAAACTATGGGAACTTTTTTTTTTTATATTTTATTAAAACATTATTACAAAACATGACAAATATGCCGTAAACAGTAACAGGCACCTAAAAAACGAAACAACAATATCAAAATGACAAACCAACACCATAAACATGGATATGTGTGATATAAAATAACTCTGCCCTTTCTCCAAAAC
>WNWK01044890.1:0-14935 GCA_009830355.1 Cherax destructor | reverse complement strand
CCTCCCGTCAACTTTTCAAAAACCCAATTCCTTTTCCCCATCAACCCTTCACAACACCCCCCACCCCCGTAAACCCTTTCCCACAACACCACCCACCCCCCGTAAACCCCACAACACCACCCTCATTCATCAACCTTCACAACACCACCCACTCCCCGTCAACCTTCACAACATCACCCACCCCCGTCAACCTTCACAACATCCCCCACATTATAAACCCTTTCGTAACACTCCCCACCCCCGTCAATTTTCACAACACCACCCACACCCGTCAACATTCACAACACCCCCCACCCCCGTCAACCTTCATAACACCCCCCACTCCCCGTCACCTCTTCACAACCCCAAACCTCATTCATCAACCCTTTCACAACCCCACCCACCCCCGCCAACCTTCACAACAAACCCACCCCCGTCAACCCTTCCCCAAAACCCCCCCCATTCATCAACCTTCACAACACCACCCACACCCGTCAACCTTCACAACACCACCCATTTCCCATAAAACCTTCACAACACCCCCCAATTAAATAACCTTCACAACACCACCCACCCCCGTCAACCTTCAAAACACACCCACTCCGTAAACCCTTTTCACAACCCCACCCCCCCCGTCAACCTTCACAACCCCACCCAAACCCCATAAACCCTTTTCACAACATTACCCACCCCAACCCCCACACTATCCACCCCCGTCAACCTTCTTTTTTTACATAAAGGGAAATTATCTTCCCATCTACACTCTTAACATTTAATTTGTTATCTTAGATCACTAGAACGATAACACGGGTTTCCCTTTCCCAGACATGTCAGTGATGAACCGGGACGAACACTTGTGCCCTCAAGTTATTCTATCAGCTTATTACTTCAAGTAACTTATTAATATGTGAAGATGTATCAGTCGAGGAGGTATCAAGGGTAAGTTTTTGATGATGGGGAAGAGAAGCAGGTAGGGCGGCAGGTTGGGTGGCAGGCAGGGGGGGCGGCAGGGGGGGTGGCAGGCAGGTGGGGGGGGAAAAGGGTTGGGGCAGGTAGGGCGGCGGTTTGGGGTGGCAGGCACTTTAGGTCGGCAGGTAGGTTGGCAGATAGGTCGGCAGGTAGGTAGGCAGGGACGTTGGCTGGTAGGTTGGCAGGGAGGAAGGTAGGAGATAGATAGTCAGGTAGGGAGAAAGGGATGAAGGTAGAGAGAGGAAGGGATATAGTTAGCAGGGAGGAAGGGATATAGTTAGCAGGGGGGGAAGGTAGGTGGGTAGCAGGGAGGAAGGTAGGGGGGCAGAGAGGAAGGGATATAGTATGCAGGGAGGAAGGTAGGTAGGTAGCGGGGGAGGAAGGGATATATTAGCAGTGGGGGGAAGGTAGGTAGGTAGGTAGCAGGGAGGAAGGGTTATAGGTAGCTGGGAGGAAGGGTTATAGGTAGCAGGGAGGAAGGTAGGTAGGTAGCAGGGAGGAAGGTAGGTAGGTAGTAGGGAGGAAGGTAGGTAGGTAGCAGGGGGAAGGTAGGTAGGTATGTAGCAGGGAGGAAGGGATATAGTTAGCAGGGAGGAAGGTAGGTAGGTAGCAGGGAGGAAGGTAGGTAGGTAGTAGGGAGGAAGGTAGGTAGGTAGCAGGGAGGAAGGTAGGTAGGTAGGGAGGAAGGTAGGTAGGTAGCAGGGAGGAAGGTAGGTATGTAGCGGGGGAGGAAGGGAATAGTTAGCAGGGAGGAAGGTAGGTAAAGGGGTGGAAGGGATATAATTAGCAGGGAGGATGGGATGTAGGTACCAGGGAGGAAGGTGGGGTGGGAGGGAGGAAGGTAGGTAGGTAGCAGGGAGGAAGGGATGTAGGTACCAGGGAGGAAGGTAGGTAGGTAGCAGGGAGGAAGGTAAGTAGGTAGCAGGGTGGAAGGGTTGGGGTGGCAGGGAGAAAGGTAGGTAGGTAGCAGGGTGGAAGGGATGTTTGTAGCAGGGTGGAAGGGTTGTAGGTAGCAGGGGGGAAGGGTTGTAGGTAGCAGGGAGGGAGGTGGTAGGTAGCAGGGAGGAAGGGATGTAGGTAGAGGGAGGAAGGTAGGTAGGTGTGGGAGGAAGGTAGGGGGGGTAGCAGGGGGGAAGGGTTGTAGGTGCAGGGAGGAAGGTAGGTAGGTAGCAGGGAGGAAGGTAGGTAGGTAGCAGGGAGGAAGGTAGGTAGGTAGCAGGGAGGAAGGGATGTAGGTAGCAGGGAGGAAGGTAGGTAGGTGGGCAGGGAGGAAGGGATGAGGTAGCGGGGAGGAAGGGATGTAAGTAGCAGGGAGGAAGGGTTGTAGGTAGCAGGGAGGAAGGGATGGGGGAGAGGGGAAGGGTTGTAGGTAGCAGGGAGGAAGGGACAAAGGGAGGGAAGTAAAGAGAGGGAATGGTGGGGAAAGAGGGAGAGTGGGAGGAATTAAAGAAGGGAAAAGGGGAGGAAGTGGGGGGGGGGGGAAATATTGAGAGAGAGAAGAAGGGAGGTTAAGAGAGAAGAAAGGAAGAAAAGAGGTAGACAGGTAGAGATTGGAGAGGATTGGAGGGATGAATAGAAGGAAGGGGAAGACGAGGACTGAGAGAGATAATAAGCAGGAAAGTGAGGGAGATGAGATGAAGGAAACCAATGAAGGGGGAGAGAGAATACAATTGGGGGGAGACCCGATGTGAAGACTGATGTACAGACTGATGTGACAGACTGATGTGACAGACTGATGTGACAGACTGATGTACAGGTTGAGGTGATAGGGGTGGGGATGACAAACTGGAGGGCAACTGAAGTGACCGACTAAAAATGACAGGATGAGGGTGACAGGGAACTCGTATGAATGAATGAATACATGAAAGACAGAATATAGAGTTATATTAAATAAAGAACATGTTACTGGAGGATTGCAACAGAGGTGCAACCAAAGTTCAGTGCAGTGGTCAATACTGGTGTACATGTATGTTATAAAGCTTTTTTTCACTGATGAGTCCCATTTTTCTTCAAGGTACATATAAATGTCCCCAAAGGTTCAATAATAAGTCCTATTTTTTTAAGGTACTTATAAATGTCCCCAAAGGTTCAATAATAAGTCCTGTTTCTCCCCGATATACATAAATCTCCCAAAGTTCAATAATAAGTCCTATTCTCTTCAAGGTAAAACATAAATTCCCCCGAAGGTTCAAAAAAGTCCTATTATCTTCAAGGGGACACATAAAAAGTCCCCAAAGGTCCAATAATAAGTCCCATTTTCTCCTAGGTATGCATAAATCTCCCAAAAGGTTCAAAAAAGTCCTATTCTCTTCAAGGTACATGTAAAAAGTCACCAAAGGTTCAATGATGGGTCCTATTTTGTATTAAATAATGGACAACCGTAATCAGTAGTTCTGTAAAAAAAGGTTCAGTGTTGAGGTTCATACTGTTGCTAGTATACATAAACAATCCTCAAGGGTCAGTGGGGGGTTAATTGTGTACATAAATATTCCTTACTGATGGAAGGGATCACTCGAGGGTAGACAATGCTATCACCTCGAATGCCCATTGTTTTTACTTGATACATCTGGACAATTTCAGAAGTTAGGCAAATACTCCACATGGAAAAATGCATTTTTTTTCAGTTTTAGAAAATATGGACGAATGATACAAAAAAAAAAAGTTCACCATTCACTGTGAAAAGAGAGTGAATATAATGATAAAATTAATAATAATAATAATAAAAATAATAATATTAAAAACAATAACAAGAATAATAATAATAATAATAATTGTAATAATAATAATAATAATAATAATAATAATAATAATAATAATAATTGTAATAATAATAATAATAATAATAATAATAATAATAATAATAATAATTTAACTCGAAAGAACATGGGAAAACACTAATTTTTTTTTTTTTTAATTTTTACATAATTTCTAATACCCTCAAACCTTTATTTATACTGCAGTATTCTAACTAATATCTCAGTTCATCCATAAATTTCCTTTTCATTTCGCTGAGACAAGCAGCCAGACACAAGGGTCATCAACTGTCTACAGCCTCCCCTCAGCTGCTGAGAGAGAGCAGCCAGACACAAGGGTCATCAACTGTCTACAGCCTCCCTCAGCTGCTGAGATAGTGCAGCCAGACACAAGGGTCATCAACTGTCTACAGCCTCCTCTCAGCTGCTGAGAGACAGAGAGCAGCCAGACACAAGGGTCATCAACTGTCTACAGCTCTCCCTCAGCTGCTGAGAGAGAGCAGCCAGACACAAGGGTCATCAACTGTCTACAGCCTCCTCAGCTGCTGAGAGTGCAGCCAGACACAAGGGTCATCAACTGTCTACAGCCTCCTCTCAGCTGCTGAGAGAGAGAGAGCACAGACACAAGAGTCATCAACTGTCTACAGCCTCCTCAGCTGCTGAAAGAGAGCAGCCAGACACAAGGGTCATCAACTGTCTACAGCCTCCCTCTGCTGCTGAGAGAGGGCAGCCAGACACAAGAGTCATCAACTGTCTACAGCCTCCCTCAGCTGCTGAGAGAGGCAGCCAGACACAAGAGTCATCAACTGTCTACAGCCTCCCTCAGCTGCTGAGAGAGGCAGCCAGACACAAGGGTCATCAACTGTCTACAGCCTCCCCTCAGCTGCCGAGAGAGAGCAGCCAGACACAAGAGTCATTAACTGTCTACAGCCTCCTCTCAGCTGCTGAGAGAGTGCAGCCAGACACAAGAGTCATCAACTGTCTACAGCCTCCCCTCAGCTGCTGAGAGAGAGCAGCCAGACACATGGGTCATCAACTGTCTACAGCCTCCCCTCAGCTGCTGAGAGAGAGCAGCCAGACACAAGGGTCATCAACTGTCTACAGCCTCCCCTCAGCTGCTGAGAGAGTGCAGCCAGACACAAGGGTCATCAACTGTCTACAGCCTCCTCTCAGCTGCTGAGAGAGAGAGAGCAGCCAGACACAAGGGTCATCAACTGTCTACAGCCTCCCCTCAGCTGCTGAAAGAGAGCAGCCAGACACAAGGGTCATCAACTGTCTACAGCCTCCCTCAGCTGCTGAGATTGGAGCAGCCAGACACAAGAGTCATCAACTGTCTACAGCCTCCCTCAGCTGCTGAGAGGTGCAGCCCGACACAAGAGTCATCAACTGTCTACAGCCTCCCCTCAGCTGCTGAGAGAGTGCAGTAAGACACAAGAGTCATCAACTGTCTACACCTCCCCTCAGCTGCTGAGAGGAGAGAGAGAGCAGCCAGACACAAGAGTCATCAACTGTCTACAGCCTCCTCAGCTGCTGAGAGAGAGCAGCCAGACACAAGAGTCATCAACTGTCTACAGCCTCCCCTCAGCTGCTGAGAGAGGGCAGCCAGACACAAGGGTCATCAACTGTCTATCGCCCTCTCAGCTGCTGAAAAGAGAGAGCAGCCAGACACAAGAGTCATCAACTGTCTACAGCCTCCCCTCAGCTGCTGAGAGAGCAGCCAGACACAAGAGTCATCAACTGTCTACAGCCTCCTCAGCTGCTGAGAGAGAGCAGCCAGACACAAGAGTCATCAACTGTCTACACCCTTTCCTCTCAGCTGCTGAGAGAGGCAGCCAGACAAAAGAGTCATCAACTGCTACAGCCTCCCTCAGCTGCTGAGAGAGAGCAGCCAGACACAAGGGTCATCAACTGCTCATCGCCTCCTCTCAGCTGCTGAGAGAGAGCAGCCAGACACAAGGGTCTTCAACTGTCTACACCCTCCTCTCAGCTGCTGAGAGAGAGAGCAGCCAGATACAAGGGTCATCAACTGTCTACAGCCTCTCATCAGCTGCTGAGAGAGAAGCCAGACACATGAGTCATCAACTGTCTACAGCTTCCTCTCAGCTGCTGAGAGAGAGAGAGCAGCCAGACACAAGGGTCATCAACTGTCTACAGCCTCCTCTCAGCTGCTGAGAGAGAGCAGCCAGATACAAGGGTCATCAACTGCCCTACAGCCTCTCATCAGCTGCTGAGAGAGAGAAGCCAGACACATGAGTCATCAACTGTTTACAGCCTCCCCTCAGCTGCTGAGAGAGAGAGCAGCCAGATACAAGGGTCTTCAACTGTCATACCTCCTCTCAGCTGCTGAGAGAGAGAGCAGCCAGATACAAGGGTCTTCAACTGTCTACACCTCCTCTCAGCTGCTGAGAGAGAGAGCAGCCAGATACAAGGGTCATCAACTGTCTACAGCCTCTCATCAGCTGCTGAGAGAGAGAAGCCAGACACATGAGTCATCAACTGTCTACAGCTTCCTCTCAGCTGCTGAGAGAGAGAGAGCAGCCAGACACAAGGGTCATCAACTGTTTACAGCCTCTCCTCAGCTGCTGAGAGAGAGCAGCCAGACACAAGAGTCATCAACTTTACAAACATTTTATTAAAAGTCTTCAAGATTAACTTTCAGATTTAACATTTACATTACTTTATGTAAAACGTTTAACGTTTCTTGGTAATACTCGTAAACTACTGGATTTTTTTTTAGTATAGTTTTCCTATGTTATACTGCCAGGTCTCTTATATATTATTTGTCGTTACACAGTAAATTTGCCAGATATTTTGTCTTACAATAATATATATTAGGAATTTATCTTATCTTTGTTATTGAGTGCTACCCGGGCATGTCCAGAAAGACTTTATTGTGTGTAACTGGACTTTATTGGTGCAATTAATATTTTTCCTTTTTTTTATGGTATTGTACCCGTCGTTGTACTTTACTTTATTAGTCTCCATTATCACCTAATCCATTTTTATTGTGTGCTCAGCATGGGGGCTGGTTGAGGTGTGTTGGTTAGTCACTGCCGAGTCAGCAGAGAGACGAGACCATGAAAGGTAAATTGGTGAGCGCGGAGTCAGCAGCAGGAGTCGTGTCGGAGTCAGCAGCATGAGTCGTGTCGGAGTCAGCAGCAGGAGTCGTGTCGGAGTCAGCAGCAGGAGTCGTGTCGGAGTCAGCAGCAGGAGTCGTGTCGGAGTCAGCAGCAGGAGTCGTGTCGGAGTCAGCAGCAGTAGTCGTGTCGGAGTCAGCAGCAGTAGTCGTGTCGGAGTCAGCAGCAGTAGTCGTGTCGGGAAGAACTTGCTCTGTTTCCTGATGAAGCAAACACCAACGGTGGATGCTTAGCAATTTAGCAGGTTATCATCTGACAAAGACCATTGTTAGGAGACATTTTCCTGATTAGCTAAACGCCATTATCGCGGTGTCAGCAATAAGACCGAGCCGAGAAAGGAGTGTTGGTCACCGTTGTGTCAGCAGTAAGACCATATTTCAGGTCCCTAACAGTGTCTGTGTGAAACCCGAGAAGCCGTCCGCTTTCCTTTCCGCCTCGACCCGACTTCTCGACTAACTTCAACAGTGAGATGTAAACGCCGCATTACCAAGGTTCATGTTTTTCCATTTGGACATATACGTTTCAGCTGTTCGATAACGTCCCACGCTGACCGCTCACTCCAGAGCGATACTGTCCCATTAACGGCACTCCTTTTGGCACGATAGTGTCCCCCCATTTGCCATGTACGTTTCCCTTCCTCCACTAGGTACGATGTCCCACCGCTCGCCTGCCACCTGTACGATGATATCATAATTATTAACTGCAAGGCGAGCTTACAATTGTGTTGTGTTGGCCGTCGTAGTCTCACTGGCAGATGAGTCGATACCACCCGACCCCGATGATGGTTACACTCTCGCTACCACCCGACCCCGATGATGCTTACACTCTCGCTACCACCCGACCCCGATGATACACTCTCGCTACCACCCGACCCCGATGATGCTTACACTCTCGCTACCACCCGACCCCGATGATAACATAAGAACATAAGAAAGAAGGAACACTGCAGCAGGCCTACTGGCCCATGCGAGGCAGGTCCAAATCTGCAACGGCTTAAGCCAATGCCCCTACCCAGCCAGGTCAGGTTACATTCACTTAAGGAAGGAGCACTGCATCTGACCTAGTAGCACAAGCTAGTCAGGACCAATTCACACCCAACCGCACCCACTCATATAATTGTCCAGCCGACCACCTGGTCAGGTCACTTCCACTTAAGGAATTAGTACAGGTCAGGTTACATTCACTTAAGGAAGGAGCACTGCATCTGACCTACTACAAGCTAGTCAGATCCAAACTCACACCCATCCACACCCACCCATGTATTTATCTAACCTATTTTTAAAACTACACAACGTCTTAGCATCTATGACGGTACTCGGGAGTTTGTTCCATTCATCCACAACTCTATTACCAAACCAGTGCTTTCCTATATCCTTCCTGAATCTGAACTTTTCCAACTTGAAACCATTGCTGCGAGTCCTGTCTTGGTTGGATATTTTCAGCACGCTATTTACATCCCCTTTGTTTATTCCTGTTTTCCATTTGTACACCTCAATCATATCCCCCCTAATTCTACGCCTTTCTAGAGAGTGCAGATTCAGGGCCCTCAGTCTATCCTCATAGGGAAGATTTCTGATACAAGGGATCAACTTTGTCATCCTCCTTGTACGTTTTCCAGTGCATTTATATCCATTCTGTAATACGGTGACCAGAACTGTGCAGCATAATCTAAATGAGGCCTAACCAAAGATATATAGAGTTGAAGAACAACCTGAGGACTTCTATTATTTATACTTCTTGATATGAAGCCAAGGATTCTGTTAGCTTTATTGCGAACACTTATGCACTGTTGTCTAGGCTTCAGATTACTACTAACCAGAACTCCTAAATCCTTCTCGCAATTACAAGTAATAAGATCTGTATTATTCAGCTTATATGTGGCTTGGTTATTGTCCTGCCCAACATTTAGAACTTTGCATTTGTTTACATTAAACTGCATCTGCACTTCTCCGACCACTGCATCAGTCTATTCAAATCATCCTGGAGTGCTCTAATGTCCTCATTTGAATGAATTGGACGGCCAATTTTGGTGTCATCAGCAAATTTACTTATGCTACTATTTATTCCCTCATCTATGTCGTTTATGTAAATTGTAAACAACAGGGGCCCAAAACTGACCCCTGTGGAACACCGCTTGAGACGCGCCCCCATTCTGATTTCTCTCCATTTATGCAAACTCTCTGCCGCCTATTAGTCAACCATGCCTCTACCCAGGAAAAATTTCTCCTCCTATTCCGTGTGCCTTAAGTTTCCTCAGTAGCCTCTGATGTGGAACTTTATCGAAAGCCTTACTGAAGTCCATATACACAATATCATATTCATTACCATGATCTACCTCCTCAAACACCTTAGTGAAAAAGTTAGTAAATTCGTGAGACATGAACGCCCCTTTGTAAAACCGTGTTGAGATTCATTAATCAATTTATGCTTTTCAAGATGGCTACGAATTGCCTCGGCAATTATTGATTCCATAAATTTACCAACTATGGAGGTAAGGCTTATTGGTCTATAGTTCGAAGCTAAGGACCTGTCACCTGCCTTGTAAATAGGTATTACATTTGCCCTTTTCCACTTGTCTGGCACTATGCCAGTTTGTAGTGATATATTGAAAAGATTTGCCAAAGGTTTGCTAAGTTCCTCTTTACATTCCTTTAAAACTCTTGCAAACAGTTCATCAGGGCCTGGGGATTTGTTAGGTTTTAATTTCTCTATTTGTCTGAGGACCATGTCACTAGTTACCCCAATCGAGCATAGTCTGTTATCTTCCAGATCTACATAATTTATTATTTCTGGAATTCTGCTAGTATCTTCCTGAGTAAAAACTGAGAGGAAGTAAGTATTGAAAATTTCACACATATCCTTATCACTGTCCGTGATCTGTCCTGAGTTACTCTTAAGTGGGCCTATCTTGTCCCTAATCTTACTTCTGTATACCTGAAAGAACCCTTTTGGGTTAGTCTTCGAATCCCTTGCGACCTTAGCCTCATAATCCCTTTTTGCTTTTCTTATTCCTTTTTTATTTCTCTCTTTAATTGATAATATTGATTTCTTATCTGTCCATCCCCTCTTTTGATACGCCTATATATGCCTCTCTTTTGACCAATGAGATGTTTTAATCTATTGTTCATCCATTTAGGATCATTTTTGTTAGATCTAATTTCCTACTTGGAACAAAAGTTGTCTGGGCAGCTAGAACTATGCTCTGAAAAACGTCATATTGGCAACCAAAACCACCTACCTGACCCATAGTCAGGTCACCCCAATTTAGCCCACCTAGGTAATTTCTCAGCCCCATGAAGTCGGCTACACGAAAGTCTGGAACTGAGACTTGATTGCAGTTACCTGGGTAATTCCATGATATATTAAAACTAAGTGATTTGTGATCGCTTTCCCCAAGCTCTTCATTAACCTCAAGATTATTAATTAGTGATTCTTTGTTAGCAAGAACCAAATCAAGCAAGTTGCTACCTCTAGTTGGTTCTGTCACAAACTGTTTTAAAAACAATCCTGAACCGTATCAAGAAAGTCACTAGACTCAAGATTACCTGTCACATTGTTCCAATCAATGTGTCTAAAGTTAAAATCTCCCATTAACACAACATTTTCATATCTAGACGCCTTATGAATTTCGTCCCATAGCAGCTTACTGCGCTCCCTATCCAGGCTTGGGGGCCTGTAAATCACACCCAAAATTAATTTTTCACGACCCTCGAGAAACTGTAGCCAAACAGATTCTGTATCCGTTGTTTCTAATCTTATATCTTGTCTAACACAACAATTTAAATTATCTCTGACATACATCGCCACTCCTCCACCCTTCCTGTTGACCCTATCAGTGTGGAATAGTTTGTAACCCTGAATGTTGCACTCGGAAGGCATTTCTCTATCTTTCAGGTTGAACCAGGTCTCTGTTATAGCAATAATATCTATATTACCTGCACTTGCAAGTAATCTTAGCTCATCTATCTTATTTCTTAGACTCCTACTATTTGTATAGTAAACCTCGAGGGAGCTAGTCACTCGTTGCCCTCTACTATCTCTCTTTGTTTGTTGATCAATTGTTTTGCATTTACAAACAACTTTATTTTGAATCTTATCTTTTAAACATAACCCTGGGGTATCCTGGTAATATCTGCTGTTTCCAGGCCTAATACCACAGCCTGATTGTTTCCACAAACACTCGCTACCACCCGACCCCGATGATACTTACACTCTCGCTACCACCCGACCCCGATGATACTTACACTCTCGCTACCACCCGACCGCGATGATACTTACACTCTCGCTACCACCCGACCCCGATGATACTTACACTCTCGCTACCACCCGACCCCGATGATACTTACACTCTGCTACCACCCGACCCGATGATGCTTACACTCGCTACCACCCGACCCCGATGATACTTACACTCTCGCTACCACCCGACCCCGATGATCTTACACTCTCGCACCACCCGACCCCGATGATGCTTACACCTCGCTACCACCCGACCCCGATGATACACTCTCGCTACCACCCGACCCCGATGATGCTTACACTCTCGCTACCACCTGACCCCGATGATACACTCGCTACCACCCGACCCCGATGATACACTCGCTACCACCCGACCCCGATGATGCTTACACTCGCTACCACCCGACCCCGATGATACACTCTCGCTACCACCTGACCCCGATGATACACTCTCGCTACCACCCGACCCCGATGATACACTCTCGCTACCACCCGACCCCGATGATACACTCCGCTACCACCCGACCCCGATGATACACTCTCGCTACCACCCGACCCCGATGATACACTCTCGCTACCACCCGACCCCGATGATACACCTCTTGCTACCACCCGACCCCGATGATCTTACACTCGCTACCACCCGACCCCGATGATGCTACACTCCGCTACCACCCGACCCCGATGATGCTTACACTCTCGCTACCACCCGACCCCGATGATGCTTACATCTCGCTACCACCCGACCCCGATGATGCTTACACTCGCTACCACCCGACCCCGATGATGCTTACACTCGCTACCACCCGACCCCGATGATGCTTACACTCGCTACCACCCGACCCCGATGATGCTTACACTCGCTACCACCCGACCCCGATGATGCTTACACTCTGCTACCACCCGACCCCGATGATGCTTACACTCTCTACCACCCGACCCCGATGATGCTTACACTCTCGCTACCACCCGACCCCGATGATGCTTACACTCTCGCTACCACCCGACCCGATGATCTTACACTCGCTACCACCCGACCCCGATGATACACTCCGCTACCACCCGACCCCGATGATACTTACACTCTCGCTACCACCCGACCCCGATGATACACTCGCTACCACCCGACCCCGATGATGCTTACACTCGCTACCACCCGACCCCGATGATGCTTACACTCTCGCTACCACCCGACCCCGATGATGCTTACACTCGCTACCACCCGACCCCGATGATGCTTACACTCTCGCTACCACCCGACCCCGATGATGCTTACACCTCGCTACCACCCGACCCCGATGATACTTACACTCTCGCTACCACCCGACCCCGATGATACACCTCGCTACCACCCGACCCCGATGATGTACACTCGCTACCACCCGACCCCGATGATACACTCGCTACCACCCGACCCCGATGATGCTTACACTCGCTACCACCCGACCCCGATGATACACCCCGCTACCACCCGACCCCGATGATGCTTACACTCTCGCTACCACCCGACCCCGATGATACACTCGCCTACCACCCGACCCCGATGATACTTACACTCCGCTACCACCCGACCCCGATGATGCTTACACTCTCGCTACCACCCGACCCCGATGATGCTTACACTCTCGCTCCCCCACCCGACCCCTGGATGATGCTTACACTCGCTACCACCCGACCCCGATGATGCTTACACTTCGCTACCACCCGACCCCGATGATGCTTACACCCCGCTACCACCCGACCCCGATGATGCTTACACTCGCTACCACCCGACCCCGATGATGCTTACACTCTCGCTACCACCCGACCCCGATGATGCTTACACTCTCGCTACCACCCGACCCCGATGATACTTACACTCTCGCTACCACCCGACCCCGATGATACTTACACTCTCGCTACCACCCGACCCCGATGATACTTACACTCTCGCTACCACCCGACCCCGATGATGCTTACACTCTCGCTACCACCCGACCCCGATGATGCTTACACTCCGCTACCACCCGACCCCGATGATGCTTACACTCGCTACCACCCGACCCCGATGATGCTTACACTCGCTACCACCCGACCCCGATGATGCTTACACTCTCGCTACCACCCGACCCCGATGATGCTTACACCCCGCTACCACCCGACCCCGATGATGCTTACACTCGCTACCACCCGACCCCGATGATGCTTACACTCGCTACCACCCGACCCCGATGATGCTTACACTCGCTACCACCCGACCCCGATGATGCTTACACTCTCGCTACCACCCGACCCCGATGATGCTTACACTCTCGCTACCACCCGACCCCGATGATGCTTACACTCTCGCTACCACCCGACCCCGATGATGCTTACACTCTCGCTACCACCCGACCCCGATGATGCTTACACTCTCGCTACCACCCGACCCCGATGATGCTTACACTCCGCTACCACCCGACCCCGATGATGCTTACACTCTCGCTACCACCCGACCCCGATGATGCTTACACTCTCGCTACCACCCGACCCCGATGATGCTTACACTCCGCTCCCACCCCGATGATGCACTCGCTACCACGACCCCGATGATACTTACACTCTCGCTACCACCCGACCCCGATGATACTTACACTCTCGCTACCACCCGACCCCGATGATACTTACACTCTCGCTACCACCCGACCCAGCAAATAACAACTATGATAAAAAATAAGCAGGAGGATCTTATTTAAAGGTAAGAAGGTCAATTAAATACATACGATACCAGTGGTGGTTTTAAACTTTGGAAAAAAAAACACGTGCGTGTATTAGGACGTATTGGATAATTTCACTCTCGCTACTATCATTTATAGAAGTTTCTTTATGATGGTATCAAAGCGTGGCAAGGCCGTGTATACAATTTAGATTAAAATTAGCGTCGGAAAAGCCATGTTTATAGGAGGACAGGAGTTCAGCCTGACGCCCTTGTGGTCGGGAAAGTCGAGAAAGGTTAAGAGTGGTTATAAGGAAGGTGATGTACGTCGTGGAAGGTCGACAGTAGCTCCAGGTAAGTCAAATACGTCGTGGAAGGTCGACAGTAGCTCCAGACAGGTCAAATACGTCGAGGAAGGTCGACAGTAACTCCAGACAGGTCAAATACGTCGAGGAAGGTCGACAGTAGCTCCAGGCAAGTCAAATACGTCGATGAAGGTCGAGAGTAGCTCCAGGCAGGTCGTATACGTCGAGGAAGGTCGAGAGTAGCTCTAGGAAGGTCGTATACGTCGAGGAAGGTCGAGAGTAGCTCTAGGCAGGTCGGATACGTCGAGAAATGTGGAGAGTTGCTCCAGACAGGTCGTATACGTGGAAGAAGGTTGAGAGTAGCTCCAGGCATGTCAAATACGCTGAGGAAGGTCGAGAGTACCTCCAGGCAGGTCGTATACGTTGAGGAACTAACTATAAAGTATATCCACGAAAGTCGAACACGTGGAGGCGTTGAGAGATGGTGTAGGTGGCTGAGGCTTCAGAGTAATCCCAGTGTGACCTGTACTGTGACCTGTACTGTGACCTGTACTGTAACTAAAGTTCATAGGTGATCTATTTTCTTGTATGCGGGGGCGAATGTGTTACTGTCTGTCTTAGTGTCTGCCTGTGTGCCTGTGTTACTGTCTCCGCGTATCTGATTTAATGTCAGTGTCTTAATCTGTCCAGGCGTCTGCATCTGTGTTTGTGCTACTGTCTAAATGAATGTTTTAATATTTGCGTCTGTCTGTCTTACTGTTAGCGTGTTTCTGTCTCAATAGCTCTTTGTGTGTGTGTGTGTGTGTGTGTGTGTGTGTGTGTGTGTGTGTGTGTATGTGTGTGTGTGTGTGTGTGTGTGTGTGTGTGTGTCTGTCTGTC
>WNWK01044889.1:0-14935 GCA_009830355.1 Cherax destructor | reverse complement strand
CTGAAGAGAATCAGATTTAGTATGCATTATGAGGTTATCATTTTAAAATGGTGATGACAATGGGAATAATACACTGGGGAAGTCGCATTAAAATCAGCATTTCTTTTTTTCCTATTTTTTTCATTATAAAAGGCAAAGTGAGGTAAACCCTAGGTCGAAATAAATGATTTTTTCCCAATTGAAAAATTTTTACCGATTTATGGTTTAAGTAAGAATGTTATAATTCAGTTTTTTAAAAACCAATATTATATAAACAGAAGAAAGTCAGACACTGTGATTTGTTTCTAAACAAAACCAGACAATTACCAGTTTTTTCCCAAATTACTCACTTGATTAATAAAATTTGGAAATTACAATTTATTTAAACCCTTTAAATTAAGAGGAATGAGAGGCATTCAGTTTCAGTCAGAGGATGGCATCAAGTCCCATCTTTATGATAAATTTTAAAAAAATAATGCAATGATATAAAAAAACCCTTGCCATGCCGAGATTAAAATTTGGGAAAATGAGAAATTTACACTCTTCATTTGCAATTTCCATTTTTTTATTGGGGAACATGAGTGCTAAAATTTTTGGGACGATCAGAGGATGCTCCCTTTCAATTATTAAAAGGGAAAAAATCTTAATGGTTTGTTTAACAATGTGTGTTTGACAAAATGCAAATTTGTCCCATGGGAAACTTCTCCCCAAATTTCAGTAAAAAGAGTGGGGAAAAAATTGATGTTTATAGAATAAGGGATTCCCTTTAGTTATAAAAATTTTAAATTTAAAAACGCCTTTTTAAAAATTTTTTTTTTTTTTTTTCACATTCAATGAACTCATAAGAAATATATATATATATATATATATTATATATATATATATATATATATATATATATATATATATATATATATATATATATATTTAATTATTTATTTATTTGTTAACACATCGGCCGATTCCCACCAAGACAGGGTGAAAAAAAAAGAAAAATTTCATCATCATTCATTCCATCACTGTCTTCCAGAGGGGGGCTTTCACCACAGTTATAAAAAATGCAACATTAACACCCCCCCTTTAGAGTGCAGACACTGTACTTCCCATCTCCAGGACTCAAGTCCGGCCCGTCGGTTTCCCCCGAATCCCTTCATAAATGTTACTTTTTTCTCACCCAACAGCACGTCAAGATTAAAACCATTTGTTTTACATTCAATTACAAAAACGCTCACACATGCTTGCCCCCCGCACACAAAACCTCCTTTACCCTCCCTCCAACCTTCCCCAGGCCGACCCCCCCCCGCCTTCCCCCACTACAGATATATTTCACTCGAAGTCATTTTGACCCCGTTAAATTCTCTACATGTCCGGGGGCCACCTCAACAACCCCCCCTCAGCCCCTTGAAATTTGTTTTGGGAATCCCACACCTCCTCCCCAATTTTCCCAAAATCCGGGAAATTTCTGCATTATATTCACCCACACATTTAAAAATAAATATATATATATATATATATATATATATATATATATATATATATATATATATATATATATATATATATATATATATATATATATATATATATATATATATATATATATATATTTATTTTTTTTTATTTATTAACACATCGGCCGATTCCCCCCTAAGGCAGGGGGGGCCCCAAAAAAAAAAAAACTTTCATCAT
Organism: Cherax destructor; assembly: GCA_009830355.1. Taxonomy (NCBI): domain Eukaryota; kingdom Metazoa; phylum Arthropoda; class Malacostraca; order Decapoda; family Parastacidae; genus Cherax; species Cherax destructor. The sequence continues at coordinate 13,267 of WNWK01044889.1, read as the reverse complement.
TCACTCCATCATTGTCTTGCCAGAAGGGTTTTTTAAAAATTACAGTTAAAAAACCCGCAACATTAACCCCCTCCTTTAGAGTGCCGGCACTGTACTTCCCATTCCAGAACTCAAGTCCGGCCTGCCGGTTTCCCTGAATCCCTTCATAAAAGTTACTTTGCTAAACCCCTCCAACAGCACGTCAAGTAAAAACCATATGCCCCCCATTCACTCCTATCAAATACGCTCACACATGTTTTGCTGGAAGTCCAACCCCCTTTTCGCACAAAAATTCCCTTTCCCCCCTCCCCCCAAACCCTTTTCCTAGGCCGACCCCTACCCCCCCTTCTCCCCCTCCACTACAGATTTATACCCCTCGAAGTCACTCTGTCTCGTTCCATTCTCTCTATTTTTTAAAACCCCCCTCAACAACCCCTCCTCAGCTCTCGGGACAATTTTTTTGTAACCCCGCACCTCCTCCTAATTTCCAAACCGGGAATTCTCTGCATTATATTCACCCACACATTGCCCTCAGACATCTCCCACTCCCTCCAGCCTTCCCTCGTTGAACATTCATCACCCATGTTCAAAACCCTATAAGAGCGTTGGTATAACTATACTCTCACTTTCCCCCTTTACTTCCAGGGAAAAGGTTCTTGTCTCACAGACCCGAAGTGCTCCACTCACCCTTTTCCCTCATAAATTCTATGATTCACCCACCCTTTTCATAGACTTATATATATTTTATATATATATATATATATATATATATATATATATATATATATATATATATATATATATATATATATATATATATATATATATATATATATATGGGATGTAGTTGAGAATGAGGGTTTTTTGGCATCCTGTGGATTGCGAGTTCTGAAGCAAACTGGCCATCGGGAAAGAAGGAGTTGTGTTCCAGGAAATTCGCGGGCGATGGTTGATGAGTTTTTCAAAGAGTTTACCTAATTTTCGAGGAGGCTGATGGGGGCGATAGTTTCTAGGGTCAGAGTAGTCTTTTATTGGGTTTGGGAAGGGGGATAGGGGGTAGCAAAATTTTGAAGGGGGAAAGGGGAATTCCGGGAAGCAAGGGAGGCATTGGGAGGTTTTTTAAAAAGGGAATGATAGAGCGAAAGATGTTTTAGGATAATATGGTTTTTCCAGAGGCACCAGGAGCCTTGGGAGGTAGGTGTCTGAGGAGAGTTTTAATGTCTGTGTTGGTGGGAAAGGGGGGTGTCGAGGAGGAAAAGGGGTCCAGATGGGGTGTGGCTGGTTTTGGGTTTTTTCGGGGTGTGTGTAGTGTTCCAGTGTTCTTTTGTTCTGGGTGTTGGATGGCGTTAGGGTGGGGGGTGAGGGGGGGAAGATGTTTTCCAGATTTTTTGAAGATGTTGTGGAGCCTTTCGGATTGAGATGTGTGTGTTGTTGTGGGGGATGTGGTTTAATTTTTTGGGGGGGTGGTGCCCTGATTTTTTTTAAAGTTTTCCCGAAGGCTTTGGGGTTTTTTAAATTCGCTGTTTGTCTGCTTGTAGTATGAGCTGTGACCAATGAGTTGTGGTCTTGGTCTAGACTGTGTAGAATGTTGTTTCTGAGGACTTGATTAAATCTAGAAAGGGGTTGTAGAGGAAGCGGTTGGGGTGCTATAATTAATCTTCTTGTCCTGATTGAGGTTTGAAAGAATAATGAGTGGTGGGAGTTTTCTTTGGTATTTGGAGTTGGCTGCTTGTGTAATGGTGTCTTGGATGAGATCAAGTTGAGTGTCAATGTCAGAGATAGGTTTGTTGTTGTAGTCATAGGTGAGGTTAGTATTATCTATGTGTTGTTTGAAACTCCCAGTCAGCGTTCTTGTAGGAGAAGGAAGGTCTGGCTGGGATGAGGATATGGTTGGAAGAGATGTGTAGATGACTGGGATGGGTCAGAAATGGGGCCAGGTGAGATGTAGTGTTGAAGAGAGCTAGCTCGGTTTGCCAGAATGATGTCGGGTTTGCATTGGTCCAAGTGGTTGTAGATAAGGATGAAGTGTCAGAGTGGGCGCCTGTGAGAGTGGTGTTCCACAGGGGTCAATACTAGAACCAGTGCTGTTTTTGGTATGTGTGAATGACATGACGGAAGGGACAGACTCACAAGTGTCCATGTTTGTTTGAAAATGCAAAGTTAAAGCGGAAAATTAAATTGGATGATGATCAAACAGGATAACAAAGAGACCTGGGACAGACTGCAAGCCGGGTCCAGCAACTGACAAAGAAGACCGCAGACATAGAACAGGCTAGGTGGCCAAAGACTGCAAACCTCACTCAAGGAAAAGGATCTTGGGGTGAGTATAATACCGAGCACATCTCCTGAGGTGCACATCAACCAGATAACTGCTGCAGCATATGGGCGCCTAGAAAACCTGAGAAAAAGTATTCGATACCTCAGTAAGGAATCGTTGAAGACTGTTCACCGTGTCGTCAGGCGCATACTGGAGTATGCAACACCAGTTTGGAACCCACACCTGATCAAGCACGTCAAGAAATTAGAGAAATGCAAAAGGTTTCAACAAGACTAGTTCCAGAGCTAAGGGGAATGCCCTATGACGACACTAGAGAACAGGAGGGTTAGGGAGACATGATAACGACTTACAAAATACTGCGTTGAATTGACTAGGTAGACAGAGATGGGAACAGAAACAAGGGTCATAATTGGAAGTTGAGGACTCATATGAGTCAAAGAGATGTTAGGAAGTGTTTTTTTTAGTCATGAAGGTATCAGGAAGTGAATAGTCTGCCAGGAACCAAAACATAGTTTCAAGACGAAGTATGACAAAGCCTGCGGAACAGGGCGAAAGAGGACCCAGTAGCGATCAGTGAAGAGGCGGGGTCAGGAGCCATGACTCGACCCCGCTCTGTGACCAGGCCTCATGGATCAGAGCCTGATCAACCAGGCTGTTCCCTGCTGGCCGCACGCAGTCCGACGTACGAACCACAGCTTGGCTGGTCAGGTACCGACTTTAGGTGCCTGTCCAGTGCCCGCTTGAAGACAGCCAGGGGTCTATTGGTAATCCCCTTATGTACGCTTGGAGACAGTAGAACAGTCTTGGGCTCCTTGCACACTATCGTGTGCAAGTTAGATACTAATCTCCTAGGATTTTCCAAGTGTATATAATAATGTATCTCTCCCGCCTGCGTTCTAGGGGGTACAGGTTTGGAACTTCAAGCGTTCCCAGTAATTGAGGTGGTTTATAGCAGTTAAGCGTGCCGTGAAGGTTCTCTGCACATTTTCTAGGTCAGCAGTTAGGTGCTGCAATATTTCAGCCTAGATAGAACAAGCTACCTGAAAAGTGTCATCATGGGCTTGGCATCCCTGGTTTTGAAGGTTTTCATTACCTATCTTGTCATTTTTCTAGCAGATGAGATTGCTATAGTGTTATGGTCCTTGAAGGTGAAATCTTCTGACATGATCACTCCCAGGTCTTTGACATTAGTTTTTCCCTCTATTGTGGTTGGAATTTGTTTTATATTTCCCATGAAATTTTAATTTCCTCACGTTTTCCATATCGGAGTAATTGAAATTTCTCATCATTGAACTTCATATTGTTTTCTGCAGCACATTTAAAGATTTGGTTGATGTCTGCTTGGAGTCTTGCAGTGTCTTCAATGGTGGACATGTCATGCAGATTCGTGTGTCATCTGCAAAGGAAGACACGGCACTGTGATTTATATCCTTCTTTCCCATATGAAGATGAGGGAAAAAGATGGGAGGAGTACTGTGCCTTGTGGAACAGCTTTTAACCGAAGCCGCCTAATTTTTACATAATATTTGCATAGTCATGGTTTCTGTTTGCCTTGTATTTTTTAGATTGTGTTCTATTGTATACCCTACTTGATGTATTCCTGTCTCATTTCATTTTCGACACTAGTGCTAACAGTTGTTTCTGGTAATTTATCTTCAGTATTTCCGGGGTTTAAAAAATAAAGAATTTAACACAAAGTGGGGGTTGTCACAGTTGCCTTTGCTAATGACACTGTGCTTTTGGGGGATTCTGAAGAGAAGTTGCAAAGGTTGGTGGATGAGTTTGGAAGGGCATATAAAAGAAGGAAATTAAAAGTGAATATAGGAAAGAGTAAGGTGATGAGGATAACAAAAAAATTAGATAACAGAAGATTGGATTTCAGATTGGGAGTGGATTTGTCAGCAGATGGGTCTATGAAGGATGAGGTGAATCATAGAATTAACGAGGGGAAAAGGTGAGTGGTGACTGAGGAGTCTGTGGAGACAGAACTTTATCCATGAAAGCAAAGAGGGAATGTATGAGAGTATAGTTATACCAACACCCGGGGTTTAAAAAATAAAGAATATAACAAAGTGGGAGTTGTCAGAGTTGCTCTTTTGTTTATGACAGTGCTTGGGGGATATGGGTTGTAAATGTTGCAACAAGAAGGAGGCAGTGGAGATGTCATGTCTGAGGGCAATGTGTGGTGTGAATATAATGCAGAGAATCCGTAGTGTGGAGATTAGGGGGTGTGGGATTACCAAAACTAAATAGAATAACTTCGAGAGTGTTTAAATCTGTAGTGGAGGGGAAAGGGGGGGTAGGGGTCGGCCCAGAAAGGTTGGAGGGAGGGGGTAAAGGTTTTGTGTGCGAGGGGGTTGGACTTCCAGCAAGCATGCGTGAGCGTGTTAGGGGCAAATGGAGAGTGTAAGCAAGGTAACATTTATGAAGGGATTCAGGGAAACCCGGGAGGCCGGACTTGGGTTCCTGGGGAGGGAAGTACAGTGCCGGCACTCTGAAGAAGGGGGGCTAATGTTGCAGTTTTGTAGCTGTAGTGTAAGCATTTTAGTCATTCTTCTCTGTATGTTCTCCAATGAGATATCCATCCTGTAGTAAGGAGACCAAAACTGAGCGGCATAATCTAAACGAGGCCTCACTAGTGATGTATATAGCTGTAAAATAACTTTTTGACTTATGTTACTTATACTTCATTCTGTATGATCAAGCTCTACTCACTAGTTTATATATTCGAGGATATTTTCAGTACCTTGCACTTATCACATTGAAGTTCATCTGCCATTTTCAGACCAAGACATTAATTTGTCCAAATCCTCCTCAGTTCACTGGTATCCTCATACGGCCTATTTTTGTATCATCAGCAAATTTACTCATGTCACTTCTAATTCCTTCATCAAGGTCATTAATGTAGATTATGAACAACAGAGGGCCTAAAACTGATCCTTGTGGAACGCCACTAGTGACTAATGCCCATTCAGATTTGACCCAATAAATGGAAATTCTGCATTCTGTTGGTAAGCCATGCCTCTATCCATGCTAGTACTTTACCTCCTATATCACTCACCGGCTGAGTGTCACCCTACATTTTGTAAAGGACAAATGCAACTAATGTGACATTTTATGATGGCAACGATTCGCTCTCCAGGAGTTGATATTAGTCACATTAGTTGCATTTGTGTCCTTTACTTAACATATTGTCGGTAATTCTGCCAATATTAATAGTCTTATTAATAGTCTTTTCCCAGGTACTCAGAATATTTTTAAAAATAATGAAAACAAATGTAAGGAAAAAATCATAGAAATAAACTATATCGTAAATTTATTATGAATGTACAACAACGTATAATTAATGAATGTAGCTAGTCTCTGCATCATAACAGGAGGTGCAGAGACAAATTCCGTGATAGTGATGAAAGAGGGACTGGCTGCTCTGCAGAAGTGGTCACAGTGTGTTACTAGGGCGCAACGCGCGCTTGGTGACAGTGTGGATGGATGTTACCTGAGCCTGTGAAATATTCAGATCTTGTCTCCGTGATGGTCCTATCATTGAATGTAGCCAGAAGAGTTCGAAGTTTCTGTGATACTGTGTGGATGAAGGGCGTCTGAGTGATGGTGAGACATCGGTGATCACTTTCGTTGGAGACGTAAATAGACTGAGCACAAGCTTTGTTTCTCAAGAATTTCTTCCCTTTTTTGGTAGTCAGTAAAGGTTAAGTAAACTGTCTGTTCAGATCTTTGGTTTAGGAAAGACAGTTATTAACCTTGTCAAAAGGGCCGAAGTTAAAATGGAATGTCAATTGCAACCCTTAGTCACTTTGACCAAGATGAGGTGGCATATTTATTGACAGGCGAAGACAGTGCTTTTAGCGGGGAGTACAGGGGATCGGTGAACATTTTGTTCTTTTTTTAGTAATGCCCGAATAACGGGAAAACTCAGAAAAAAAAGAAAAAAATTCCCTTTTTCAATAGCTGCTTAGATCACCTCCCGGGATAAGAATCTTTGAGCTTCGTTTGAGAAACGCACCAAGGCCTTTTATAGTTACCAGCGATGTTGTAAGGGGCGGGGGGACCTTTTTTGCCCCCACTCGGAGGTCCTTTCAAATACAACCATTATCACCACATAACTAAAAAAATATTATCAACGGTACAAAGAAACTCAGTAATATAAAGATCAATTAATCTTTGGCTTTTCCCGTGAATTATTATTGAGCATTAACAAGGTTCATTAAACTAGTTATTCGCAACAAACATCATTTGTTTGAGTCCCGGAGTAGCTTCCAATCAAACCCAACCCTCCCCACTGTTATATTTGTCCAACCATTTTTTCAATTCAATTAAATTTCAACTTTTTTTTATAATATTAAAAAGGGGGTGTAATATGTTATTTATTAAATTTATGAATTAAAATTTAAAGAAGGTCAAAAATATGCCTAGGTAGCCTGGGCATTTCAGGCAGTCTTATGATAGATCAAATAGTGACAATGATTATACGATATTAAGGTTAGGTAATTGTAGTGATTAACTAGGTTACAAAAAGGTCGAGTTCAAACATTTGAATTTAACAATTATTTTTTATATTAGAAACGCAAGACTATGCCAGAGAAGACAAACTAATACCGAAGAACCTGAAAATAAATGGATAAAATACCCAAAATGGAAAAAAAACATAAAACAGGCCACCGTTTTCCCACGCAGGGCCATCGAGTCACAGACTAGGCACTGCGTGGGGGAAACGGTCAATAAAGGATCACATTATACTGCTTATGTGTTTATTTTTTCCACCGAAGAATCCTAGAACTTCACTTATCTGCATCCCCAACAACTTCAACCAGAACAAGGCTTCTACAAATAGCTGAATCTATTGCCAAGAAACTTTTCATCGCTGTCCCACATAAGAACTTAAGAATGTCAAAATTCTCCCCCTGACTCAGCTTTCTCCACCTGACTAAATCCTGTATCTAGGTAGATTTTTTTTGACTCGATAAAGAGGGGCGAAACGTTGTCAATAAAGAACATCATAAGAATAAATAGTCTAATGACCAAATTAGGCGGAATGGAAAATAAAATTAAATTCCCTTTCAGGAGGAAACCGAGAGGAGGGCAATATAGCGAGGCAGGATCACGTGGAGCAGGTGAAAACAATGTTGTTGAAAAAAAGCCTTATTATTCATAGAACGAGAATACTTTGAGAAGATAAAAAATCGTAGAATCAAGAGGTACTCGCTAAACAACGCCCAGTGAAGTTTAATTTTTTGGACACACTTGCCTCCCGTACTGATGCAACACCAACCACAGTACTCCTACCCTACTCCGGGAGATGCTCAACGAACAGAATGAGAGACCACAAACCTAGCCCGGGGGGGAAGGAAAAAAGATCAGTGTGGTACACCATTGAAGTGATTATGGAAAAATTAGATATATCGGGATGGTGGATTGAACTTTAGTCCAGAATTGCTAGGCTCAGTGGTTAGTTGATCTACAGAGCTTTAATAAAAAAGTTCCACAGAAAAATACGTATCATGGGGCATCTCATGACTCTGATAGTAACCCCAGTGGTAAAGCGCCCAACCAAGCAATCCCGGGACCACGGTTCAATTTCCCCCCCCCCTCTTTTTGTTTACACATCCACAGTTGTTCATTTTTGACCCAAGTAGAGTTATAGACTTTTTTTGGGAGGGGGGGATGATAATTTACCGGGAAAGGGGGCTTTTAGAAAGGGACAGATGGGAATAAATAGGGCCTCTGATGGACATGACAAAGCAGTTGACTTGGGGAACTTAGAAGCTGTGTAGCACTGGACCTGTTAATCACTGGGCTTGTTAATTACTGGGCTATGGGAATCTCCACAGCGTTCACATGAAATAAAAAGCACTTTGGGGACGGAAACTTTTTTTGGGGATTTTCGGTCCGTCGGACCATAACCCTTCTAATCACCAAAAAAGAATTCTTACAAAAATTACACCACACATTGATCTCCACTGCCTCCGGCCCCCTCTTCCTCGCCAACCATTCACAACTCATTCTTCATACCAATATAAGAGAGATGGCACCATCATATTCTCATAATTACCACTTTTTTCCTACATGGATACGTTCTTTTCTCCACAGACTTCTATGCACCACCCACCATTTTTTTCATCGTCTATGGTTCAATTTTGTCATTAATAGATTCATACGCCGACAAGTCCACTCCAAAAAAAGAACACAATCACTTCCCCTTTTCTCCCCCCTTGCAATTTGATACCCAATCTTTTATATCATAAATTTTTTGTTGCCCTCATACCTTTCTCTTTCCTATGTTCACTTTTTTTTTCTTCTTTATACACCCCCTTTCCCAAAATTGTCCACCACCCTTTGCAACTTCTTTTTGAATCTCCCACAGTGACTGTGTCTTTTAAAAACTGTGAAAACCCCACTTTATATTAGACTTTATCTTCTAACGATACCTCTCCTAAAAACCTTAGCTTTCACTTCTTACACCCCCGTCTATAAACATGTTAAGGAACCATGGTGACATCACACATTCCTATATAAGCCCTCTTTTTATTAAAAAATAATTTCTTTGCAAATACCTTAACCGAGCCTCACTATAGCTAAAAACCTTAGCAGAGCAACCCTTTCCCCTTATTTAATAAACTTGCAACATCTGCCACATTGCTCCTTTATCTACCACATCATATGCCCTTTTTAAAAAATGCAACGAAACCTTCCTTACCTTCATCCAAATATTTTCATATATGCTTCCTGAAACCTTCATCTACGCCTTCTCCGTCTTATTTCGTTAAATAATAACTTTCAATACATTTTACCAGGTAAAATAAACAGGCTTTTTTCCCCTATAGTTCTTAAACTTTTTTTGCCCCCTTTTCCTTTTATAGAAAGGTTTCTTTAGGTACCTTTCCCCCTTTCATTCATTTATTGAACAAATGCCCCAAACCCCGTTTTTAGCAGTTTTTTTACCCCCTTTCATTTTACCCACAGCCCGGGCACTCCCCTTCACACTCACATGTGACTTTCCCTCACCCAAAAAGATGTTATCTTCCTGCCCAATGCATGAAATCTTCACTTTCTTCTTTCAACATTTAACAGGTCCAAAAAATTTTTCCCTTTTATCTTTTTTTTAGGGCCCTTCATCTAATAACCCCCTCTTTTTTAACTAAAATCCATTCGTTCCCATTTTCTTGACTTATTAATCTCACTCCACTTAATCTCACTAAGTTTTTCTCAGAAAAATTATTGAAAAAACCCCTCACTCACTCTCATTTGTTCCCCTTTTTACACCCCCTCACCACTCTTTTTAATCTCTTTTTGTTGTCCATATACTCTCCCCTCCTTATATCGCTTTTGCTTTGTAAAAAACTTCTCATACACTCCCTTTTATCTCATTAACTCTCTTACCACATCAGTCCACCAATAGCCCCCTTCCCCCCCACACCCACCCTCATATCTACAAATTTCCCTTGCACCCCCCTAACACTGCATTCTTACATCTACCCTAAAAATTCTTCAACCTCTTTTTTTTAATATAATTTCACTACCCATCTTTCCCCCTTTAACAACCTCCCCCTTTTAAATGATAAACTTTCACTTTTTTCTTACTCACTAATGTCTTTCCCCTTTTTGGTACATCATCTACCGTTCCCTCTCGTAGCCAAAACAAAAGGTAATGATTTTTACCCAAAACCCCTTCTAAAACATGCAATTTCAGAAGACTATCCATCAGACTTTTTTTCGACCAATACATAGTCCAACAAACTCCCGTTATTACGTTTTATATCATATCCCTTTTAAAAGTTATTTATCCTTTTTTTCTTAGAATATTTTTAAATAATAAAAACTTTTTTCTGTTGAAATTTCCCAATTTAAAAGATTTTTTCAATTAAAAAAAACTTCTCTCCCTCTCTTCTCCCCCCTTTTTCCCCTTTTCTTTCCCCCCTCCTTCCTTTCCTTCTCCTCTTTCTCCTCTCCTAAACTCTTCTTTTCTCCGGGGCTTTTTAAACCCCTTTAAAATAACCCAAATTTTTAAAACTGACCCTTATCTGAACCCCCAAATTGAAAAATTTTTATATTTATATCCCCCCCCTTTTTTCCATCACTGATCATTCAACAACTGCCACTCCTTCCTCAGCCCCCAACTCTCTCAGGGTGCACCTGACCTAATTCCAATTATTTCTCCCTACCAAAAATCTCCCTACCCCTTTTTAAATTTTTTCACTTAGACCCGGGGCCCCGATTCTTTCACTCATAGCATTTACAATCATCTCTTTTTTTCTTGTACTACATCCACGCACATTTTTAAGGTCTTCTTTTTTCATTTAGTAATTTAAAACTGAGAAGAGATTACTAGTCCCTTTAACCTAGCATTTTAGTCGCCTCTTATGACATGCATGGATTAAGAGGAAGGATTCATATCCACTTTCCATTGGAGATAAAAAAAAATAAATTAGAACAAGAGAAATTAAGAAAAAAAAAGAGAACTGATAGGGGTGTAAACAAAACGTGTTCATTTATATTGTGAGTCCTGAATGTAACTATGGAGCAAAGATGTAAACCCTTATCTTGTGTGTTTAAAAGAAGAAAAATACTCACCCGCAATCCTACCATCATGAAAACGTTTTCAGGTTTCCATTTCCACTATTTGGGAGGACGGTAGTACCTCCCCCGGGGGGTTTCTGTCTACCAGCACAGGATTAGTACCCCCCGGGTTGGTCTACCAAAACCTTTCCAGCACAGGACGGTAGTATCCCCCTGGGTTGCTGTCTACCAACCTACCAGCACAAGACGGTAAACCCCTCTGGGTGGTTGTTGTCTACCAACCTATTAGCACAGGAGGTATTATCTCCCTGGGTGGTTGCTGTCTACCAACCTACCAGCACAGAACTGTAGTACCCCCCCGGGGGGGCCGTCTACCAACCTCCCGAAAGGAAAGGTACCCCCCTGGGTTGCTGTCTACCAACCTCCCAAAGCACAGGACGGGTATCCCTGGGGGTTGCGGGGCTCCCCGGCAACAGGACGGTAGTACCCCCCGGGGTGGTTGTTGTCTACCAACCTACCAGCACGGGAAACGGTAGTATCCCCCTGGGGGTTGTTACCAACCTACCAGCACAGGACGGTAGTACCTTCCTGGGTTTTTCCTTTACCATCCTACCAGACAGGACGGTAGTCCCTTTGCGGTTGTTCTACCAACCTACCAGCAAAGGACGGAGTACCCCCCTGGGGGTTGCGGGAATTTAACCTACCAGAAAGGAAAGTGCCCCTTTCCTGGGTGGTTGCTGTCTATCTGCCTACCAGGAGGGACGATAGTCCCCCATGGGTGGTTGCTGTCTACCATCCAAGCACGGGGACATAGTACCCCCCTGGGTGGTTGCTGTCTACCAACCTACCAGCACGGGGATTTAAGCCCCCCCCCGGTGGTTGCTGTCTACCAACCTACCAGCAAAAGGACTAGAACCCTTCGGGGTGGTTGCTGTCTACCAACCTACCAGCACGGGGGACGGTAGAATCTCCTGGGTGGTTGCTGTCTACCAACCTACCAACAGGACGGAGAACCCCTCTGGGGGGGTTTTTCACCAAACCTACTAGCACAGGACGGAGATCTCCCTGGGTGGTTGCTGTCTCCCAAACCCTACCAGCACGGGGACTGAAAAAAATTCCCTGGGGGTTGCTGTCTACCAACCTACCGGGCACAGGACGGTAGTCCCTCCCTGGGTGGTTGTTGTCTCCCAAACCCTTTCCCAGCACGGGGACTGTGAAACCTCCTTGGGGGTTGCTGTCTACCAGCAAAGGACGGTAGTCCCTTTGGGGGGGTTGTTGTCTCCCAAAACCTACCAGCAAAAGGACGGTAGTATCCCCCTGGGGGTTGCTCCAACCTACCAGCACAGGACGGTAGTCCCCTCCCTGGGTGGTTGTTGCCCAAACCTACCAGCACGGGGTTTTGTAGTACCTCCTTGGGTGGTTCCCGTCTACCAGCACAGGACGGTAGAAATTCCCTGGGTGGTTGTTGTCTACCAACCTCCCAAAAGGCACAGGACGGTATTCCCTGGGTGGTTGCTGTCTACCAACCTAAAAAGCACAGGACTGTAGTACTCCTTGGGTGGTTGCTGTCTCCCAAAGAAAGGGGAGGTAGTACCTCCCTGGGGGGGTTGTTGTCAAACCAACCTACCAGCACAGGACGGTAGACCCCCTGGGTGGTTGTCTACCAACCTACCAGCACAGGACGGTAGTCCCTTTCCTGGGTGGTTCCCACGAACCTACCAGCAGAAGACGGTAATACCTCCCTGGGTGGTTGCTGTCTACCAACCTACCAGCACGGGAGGAGTACCTCCCTGGGTGGTTGCTGAATACCAGCCTACCAGCACAGGACAGTAGTCCCTTTCCCTGGGTGGTTGCTGTCATCTGCCTCCCAGCAGAGGGGGGGAAGTACCTCCCTGGGTGGTTGCTTTTCACCATCCTACCAGCACGGGGACAGTAGTCCCCCCCCGGCTGCTGCCCCCCAAACCTACCAGAAAGGACGGTAGTACCTCCCTGGTTGGTTTTTTGCCCCCCATCCTACCAGACAGGACTGTAGAAATTTCCCTGGGTGGTTGCTGTCACCATCCTACCAGCACGGGGACGGAAGTACCTCCCTGGGTGGTTGCGGGTCTACCAACCTACAGATGTATGTTGTGAAAAAATTTTTTGTTTTTTGTGTTATTGATCTAAAAAAAATTCCCCAAATTAATTTTGGGGTATTCGTATAAAATTTTTTTTAATGTTTTTCGTATTTTTAAAATTTTTTTTGTTTAAAAAAACTAGGGAATTAAAATATGTTCCAAATTTTTATATTTTTAATGAACACTAAATTTAAAATCTACAGATAAGTCTTTTGCTAAACTTTTTAAAAAACAACTTTTTTTTATAGAGTATATGCTATTTTTAAGGGAGGTAAAAAAAAACTTGGCATTCATTTTTGGAGTTACGTAAACTTCAATTTGATTCCCATGTAATGATTTAATTCTCAATGGAGTTTTTTTA
>WNWK01044888.1:0-14935 GCA_009830355.1 Cherax destructor | reverse complement strand
TGCTGCCGCAGTTATCTGGTTGATGTGTGTTCCGGAGACTGCTTGGGTTATACCCCCCAAGGTCTTTCCCCTTTTGATGAGGTTTGTAGCCTTTGTCCACCTAGCCTGTACTCTGTCACGGTTTTTTTTCCCCCTTCTCCGATTTTTCATGATTTTGCATTTGGTGGGATTAAATTGAGAAGCCGTTGCTAGACCAGATGTCAAGCTTGTCCAGGTCTTTTTGGGTTTTCCTGTTGGTCCTCATCCGATGTGATTCTCCTCTTTAAATTTTCACATCATCTGCAAACAGAGACACTTGAGCCTATCCCACCCGTCATGTTTTCACATATACCAAGAATAGCACTGGTCCTAGGACTGCCCCCTGCACCCCCGCCTCACAGGCGCCCCTGTGATCCCTCATCACGCCCCATACCCGGGTTTCCCCTGTGAGGTTTTCCCCTGATCCTTTCCCAAATGCCCTTCCTGTTATACACGCTTGGTTTTCCAATTTTTCCCCAATCTCATATGAGGAACTTTTCGAAGGCCTTCCTGCAGTCCAGGAAAATGAAATAAACCCCCCTTTTCTTCTTGCCTTACCTCTGTTACTTTATCATAGAACTCCAAAGGTTTTTTACACAGGATTTGCCTTCCTGAATGTGTTTTCTGGCGGTTATCCTTTTTCGCTCCCGATGCCCCACCATTTTTCCTGATGATTTTCTCCAAGACTTTGCACACTATACACGTAAGTGACACCGGTCTATAGTTTAATGCCTCTTTCCTGTCTTTTTTTTTTAAAGATGGGGACTACGTTGGTCTTTTTCCATACCTCAGGTAGCTGCCCAGTTTCAAGGGATGTGTTGAATATTATGGTAAGTGGCACACTCAGAACCTCAGCTCCTTCCCGAAGGGCCCACGGGGAGATATTGTCCGGACCCATCGCCTTTGAGGTATCAAGGTCACTGAGTAACTGCTTCACCTCCTCCTCAGTTGTGTGTATGCCCTCCAGCACTTGATACATCCCTTGTTGGTGACGCACCCCGTCCTGTCTATCCAGCTGCCTTCCTGCCTCCACTGTGAATACTTCCTTAAACCTCAAGTTGAGCTCCTCACATACCTCTTGATCGTTACTTGTGAGTTCCCCATCTTCTCTCCTCAGTCTTATCACCTGGTCCTTGACTGTTGTCTTCCTTCTGATGTGACTGTACATCAGTTTCAGGTCAGACTTTACTTTTGATGCTATGTCATTTTCGTACTGTTTCTGGGCCTCCCTCCGTACCCGTGCATACTCGTTTCTAGCTCTTCGACTAATCTCTTTGTTTACTTGGGTTCTTTGCCTTCTGTACCTTTTCCATTCTCTGACACTGAGTCTTTGCCTCCCTGCACCTTTGGGTAAACCAGGGGCTCTTTCTGGCCTTCCCATTTAATCTTTTTTCTTTGGGTATAAACGTTCCTCTGCCTACTTACACTTTGTCGCTACGTATTCCATCATTTCATTTACTGACTGTCCTTCCATTTCCCTTTCCCACTGAACCTCCTGCAGGAAATTCGCGCGTGTGTGTGTGTAAATGTAATGTGATTGGAAGGAGTTGTGTTGATCGTCATTGTAGTAATGTTACATGTACAGTACATATATGATGTGATGTGAGGCAGCAGTGATGGTACTGTGAGGCAGCAGTGATGGTAGTGTGAGGCAGCAGTGATGGTAGTGTGAGGCAGCAGTGATGGTAGTGTGAGGCAGCAGTGATGATAGTGTGAGGCAGCAGTGATGGTAGTGTGAGGCAGCAGTGATGATAGTGTGAGGCAGCAGTGATGGTAGTGTGAGGCAGCAGTGATGGTACTGTGAGGCAGCAGTGATGGTAGTGTGAGGCAGCAGTGATAGTAGTGTGAGGCAGCAGTGATGATAGTGTGAGGCAGCAGTGATGGTAGTGTGAGGCAGCAGTGATGGTAGTGTGAGGCAGCAGTGATGATAGTGTGAGGCAGCAGTGATGGTAGTGTGAGGCAGCAGTGATGGTAGTGTGAGGCAGCAGTGATGGTAGTGTGAGGCAGCAGTGATGGTAGTGTGAGGCAGCAGTGATGATAGTGTTAGGCAGCAGTGATGGTACTGTGAGGCAGCAGTGATGGTACTGTGAGGCAGCAGTGATGGTAGTGTGAGGCAGCAGTGATAGTAGTGTGAGGCAGCAGTGATGATAGTGTGAGGCAGCAGTGATGGTAGTGTGAGGCAGCAGTGATGGTAGTGTGAGGCAGCAGTGATGGTAGTGTGAGGCAGCAGTGATGGTAGTGTGAGGCAGCAGTAATGGTAGTGTGAGGCAGCAGTGATGGTAGTGTGAGGCAGCAGTGATGGTAGTGTGAGGCAGCAGTGATGGTAGTGTGAGGCAGCAGTGATGGTAGTGTGAGGCAGCAGTGATGATAGTGTGAGGCAGCAGTGATGGTAGTGTGAGGCAGCAGTGATGATAGTGTGAGGCAGCAGTGATGATAGTGTGAGGCAGCAGTGATGGTAGTGTGAGGCAGCAGTGATGGTAGTGTGAGGCAGCAGTGATGATAGTGTGAGGCAGCAGTGATGGTAGTGTGAGGCAGCAGTGATGGTAGTGTGAGGCAGCAGTGATGGTAGTGTGAGGCAGCAGTGATGGTAGTGTGAGGCAGCAGTGATGGTAGTGTGAGGCAGCAGTGATGGTAGTGTGAGGCAGCAGTGATGGTAGTGTGAGGCAGCAGTGATGGTAGTGTGAGGCAGCAGTGATGGTAGTGTGAGGCAGCAGTGATGGTAGTGTGAGGCAGCAGTGATGGTAGTGTGAGGCAGCAGTGATGGTAGTGTGAGGCAGCAGTGATGGTAGTGTGAGGCAGCAGTAATGGTAGTGTGAGGCACCAGTGATGATAGTGTGAGGCACAGTGATGGTAGTGTAGGCAGCAGTGATGGTAGTGTGAGGCAGCAGTGATGGTAGTGTGAGGCAGCAGTGATGGTAGTGTGAGGCAGCAGTGATGGTAGTGTGAGGCAGCAGTGATGGTAGTGTGAGGCAGCAGTGATGGTAGTGTGAGGCAGCAGTGATGGTAGTGTGAGGCAGCAGTGATGGTAGTGTGAGGCAGCAGTGATGGTAGTGTGAGGCAGCAGTGATGGTAGTGTGAGGCAGCAGTGATGGTAGTGTGAGGCAGCAGTGATGGTAGTGTAGGCAGCAGTGATGGTAGTGTGAGGCAGCAGTGATGGTAGTGTGAGGCAGCAGTGATGATAGTAGCAGCATGGTAGTGTAGGCAGCAGTGATGGTAGTGTGAGGCAGCAGTGATGGTAGTGAGGCAGCAGTGTGTAGTGTGAGCGCAGTGATGAGGGCACAGTGATGTAGTAGCACAATGTGGTGGTTGGAACAGTTAATGTACTAGTCCATAATGGACTAGACGAAAATAAACAATTTACCCTTACTCCTAACCCTTCCCCCCACCACATCCTTTTGTTCACACACACACACACACACACACACACACACACACACACACACACAAAGGGATAGGATCAAACACTCAGGTGTCTCACGAAGTCGGGACCCTGTAGAGTAATCAGTTCTCCAAGCAAGGGACTCCATATATTGCATGAGGGGCAGATATATATATATATATATATATATATATATATATATATATATATATATATATATATATATATATAGTATTTATATATATATATATATCATCACATCAGAAAATATAAACTGAACACTCACTAACAAAACTGTACCTAAAACAAAACAAAGAATGAAAGAAGGAAATTACGTAGATGGTGTGGCAGGGAGACCTGGAAATATAAAAGAATACGCAAATCCCCACACAGAGGAGAATATGCTACGTAAAGAGAGGAGTGTCGTGTTGATAAAGATTACAGTTATTTCCTCATTGAGATGTGCAAGTCATCACTACACTCCAGAGAATGTTGTGACCTCAGCTGCCCAGAATTTCACGTGAAAAGAACACGTCATAAAATTACTTGTCGGAAAACACGAATGTGTGATGAATGACAAAGAGCATTGTTTAGGCATAGCATTGTTTAGGCATAGCATTGTTTAGGCATAGCATTGTGGAACACAAGGAACAGCAACACAGGTTACAGAGATACATAACTGTGGATCACAAGGAACAGCAACACAGGTTACAGAGATACATGACTGTGGAACACAAGGAACAGCAACACAGGTTACAGAGATACATGACTGTGGAACACAAGGAACAGCAACACAGGTTACAGAGATACATGACTGTGGAACACAAGGAACAGCAACACAGGTTACAGAGATACATAACTGTGGATCACAAGGAACAGCAACACAGGTTACATAGATACATGACTGTGGAACACAAGGAACAGCAACACAGGTTACAGAGATACATGACTGTGGAACACAAGGAACAGCAACACAGGTTACAGAGATACATGACTGTGGATCACAAAGAACAGCAACACAGGTTACAGAGATACATGACTGTGGAACACAAGGAACAGCAACACAGGTTACAGAGATACATGACTGTGGAACACAAGGAACAGCAACACAGGTTACAGAGATACATGACTGTGGAACACAAGGAACAACAACACAGGTTACAGAGATACATGACTGTGGAACACAAGGAACAGCAACACAGGTTACAGAGATACATGACTGTGGAACACAAGGAACAGCAACACAGGTTACAGAGATACATGACTGGAACACAAGGAACAGCAACACAGGTTACAGAGATACATGACTGTGGAACACAAGGAACAGCAACACAGGTTACAGAGATACATGACTGGAACACAAGGAACAGCAACACAGGTTACAGAGATACATAACTGTGGAACACAAGGAACAGCAACACAGGTTACAGAGATACATAACTGTGGAACACAAGGAACAGCAACACAGGTTACAGAGATACATAACTGGAACACAAGGAACAGCAACACAGGATACAGAGATGCATAACTGGAACACAGGGAACAGCAACACAGGTTACAGAGATACATAACTGTGGAACACAAGGAACAGCAACACAGGTTACAGAGATACATAACTGGAACACAAGGAACAGCAACACAGGTTACAGAGATACATAACTGGAACACAGGGAACAGCAACACAGGTTACAGAGATACATAACTGTGGAACACAAGGAACAGCAACACAGGTTACAGAGATACATAACTGGAACACAAGGAACAGCAACACAGGTTACAGAGATACATAACTGGAACACAAGGAACAGCAACACAGGTTACAGAGATACATGACTGTGGAACACAAGGAACAGCAACACAGGTTACAGAGATACATGACTGTGGAACACAAGGAACAGCAACACAGGTTACAGAGATACATGACTTGGATCACAAGAACAGCAACACAGGTTACAGAGATACATGACTGTGGAACACAAGGAACAGCAACACAGGTTACAGAGATACATGACTGTGGAACACAAGGAACAGCAACACAGGTTACAGAGATACATGACTGTGGAACACAAGGAACAGCAACACAGGTTACAGAGATACATGACTGTGGAACACAAGGAACAGCAACACAGGTTACAGAGATACATGACTGTGGAACACAAGGAACAGCAACACAGGTTACAGAGATACATGACTGTGGAACACAAGGAACAGCAACACAGGTTACAGAGATACATAACTGTGGAACATAAGGAACAGCAACACAGGTTACAGAGATACATAACTGTGGAACGAAAGGAACAGCAACACAGGTTACAGAGATACATAACTGGAACACAAGGAACAGCAACACAGGTTACAGAGATACATAACTGGAACCAGGGACAGCAACACAGGTTACAGAGATACATATTCAAGGCAACACAGGTTACAGAGATACATAACTGTGGAACACAAGGAACAGCAACACAGGTTACAGAGATACATAACTGTGGATCACAAGGAACAGCAACACAGGTTACAGAGATACATGACTGTGGAACACAAGGAACAGCAACACAGGTTACAGAGATACATAACTGTGGATCACAAGGAACAGCAACACAGGTTACAGAGATACATGACTGTGGAACACAAGGAACAGCAACACAGGTTACAGAGATACATGACTGGAACACAATTAACAGCAACACAGGTTACAGAGATACATGACTGTGGATCACAAGGAACAGCAACACAGGTTACAGAGATACATGACTGTGGATCACAAGGAACAGCAACACAGGTTACAGAGATACATAACTGTGGAACACAAGGAACAGCAACACAGGTTACAGAGATACATGACTGTGGATCACAAAGAACAGCAACACAGGTTACAGAGATACATGACTGTGGAACACAAGGAACAGCAACACAGGTTACAGAGATACATAACTGTGGAACACAAGGAACAGCAACACAGGTTACAGAGATACATGACTGTGGAACACAAGGAACAGCAACACAGGTTACAGAGATACATGACTGTGGAACACAAGGAACAGCAACACAGGTTACAGAGATACATGACTGTGGAACGCAACATTACGGAGTCTTCCACACAGCAGAGGGTCAAACCTAAGACAACCACAAGTAGAACCAGTACCGGAGAGAACAAAGGTGTGTACAACTAGTACCATGGTACATGTTGGTATAGTACCAGAGGAACTAAATTCAAACATCCCAATGGATGCTCAGAAAATTAATTGATCTGTGTATTTCGACCCCCTGTTGGGGTCCTCTTCAGCTAGAGAGGACCCTAGGAGATTATATATTTAATATAACAGTCTACCTGGAGAGAATTCCAGGGGTCAACGCCCCCGCGGCCCGGTCCGTGACCAGGCCTCCTGTTGGACCAGAGCCTGATCAACCAGGCTGTTACTGCTGGCCGGACGCAGTCCAACGTACGAACCACAGCCCGGCTGGTCAGGTACCGACTTTAGGTGCCTGTCCAGTGCCTGCTTGAAGACAGCCAGGGGTTTGTTGGTAATCCCCCTGATGTATGCTGGGAGGCAGTTGAACAATCTTGGGCCCCTGACACTTATTGTGTTGTCCCTCAACGTGCTAGTGGCACCCCTGCTCTTCATTGGGGGGATGTTACATCGCCTGCCGAGTCTTTTGCTTTCGTACGGAGTGATTTTTGTGTGCAAGTTCAGATATTTTCTTGGACATGGTCGCGGGGGCGGTGACCCCCGACGTTTGTTGTCTTCAAACAAATTTCAGGACCCCCACAAACACAAACACCGGTTTGTGTTTGTAGACTCATGTAAACAATGTATGAACACTCATCGCTCACATAAATAATGCATGAACTCATGTACACATTGTACAATATCCAAAACATCGATTATGTACAACTGCAAAATTGTACATGTACACCTGCAAATTATTATATGTACACACATGTACGCGTATTTTATCTTGACAGGCGATATATATATATATATATATATATATATATATATATATATATATATATGCGCGTGTCTACATCAGAATTATTATATGTACATTGTACACATCTGAGAATTCCACACATTGCAAAGGTGGACACAGCCGCACACACCACCAGACGTCCTTACCCAGACACATCCGCACACGTACACACATACGTACACAACACTATGAATACACGAACAAATTATTTCCACAGCGACAAAGCTCAAGTTGAGTGACTTACCAGCCAGGTGTTAAACACTCAGCCACAGTAATGTTGGTCGACGTGGCGCCACGAACCACAACTCGACGTGGCGCCACGAACCACAAGTCGACGTGGCGCCACGAACCACAAGTCGACGTGGCGCCACGAACCACAACTCGACGTGGCGCCACGAACCACAACTCGACGTGGCGCCACGAACCACAACTCGACGTGGCGCCACGAACCACAACTCGACGTGGCGCCACGAACCACAACTCGACCCTTGTAAACGAAAATTGATGACTACATAGGAGAGAAATTGCATGGGCTGGGAGATGACAAATGCTATGTTACGAAGACCATTGTGACATAGCAATGGAAAGAAAGCAGGGGAGAGAACTGCTGCATCTTCCTACACTGTAACTAAACAACACAGGGGAGACTTGATCACAACGTACAAAATTTGCTAGAAATTAGCGGGTAGATTGTTTGAATTAAGAGGACATGGGACAAGGGAAAACATGTAGACGCTGAGGCACGGATGGGTGATAGAGATGATAGGTAGGATTGTTTTAGTCTCATGGTGGATGAAAGAGTTGAGTGAGCTGGCTGAGACCTGACCTCCCAGTTGTTGTTGTTATCGACCCGGCTGTTGGTGCTGGCCCCGCGCAGTCCAGCGTATGCACTACCGCCCGGCTGCTCAGGAATTCCTTTGAGAACTTATTAGGATCCTTCTTGAAGACAGCGTAGTGGAAGAAAACTCAATATACAACTTCAAAAATTGTTATGATAAGGCACAAAACGCAAAAAGGAGGTAGGGTCCAGGAGCTGAGACACGACCCCTGCACATACAACTGAATATGGTACTACACAGAAGACGCACTTTGTAGCAGCAGACAGGAGTAGATACAGCAATAACTGGGAAATATAAGTCAAAGGGTAATGATAAGAAAAAAAGAGAGAGGTTGGAGTGGGTCAGGGTGAGGAGTGGAGTCCCTCAAGACTCAGTACTTGGATCATTGTGTTTCTCATACAATAAATGGCCTTCTGGAGAAAAATGAGTCCTATGTATGCATCATTACATCATTAACTTAAGATGACTGAAAACGCAATCAGCAACGCAACTACTGGAATTCAGTACATCTTGTAAGGTTAGACGCCTCAGGCACTGTACAAAGAGGAAGATCTGGAAGTTAGTATTAATACCTTGCTTAAGAAAGCAGTAACTTTCATCAACAGTACACTCATACACTGCCTCAAACCCCCGCCCTCTCTTGCAACTCCATATTCTTCAAAAAAATAAAAATAAAATATATCAAATGCCTTAAGTATTGCATATGCAGAATTCATATAAACGTGTCATCCCATAATCACTAAAAAAATAATATAGTCCCAGTCCACATAGATGGCAGTGTGGGCGGGATGGGAGGGAACAGTGGGCGTGTGGGTGGGCAGTGAGGCGTATAATGGAACAACTTCACTAGTGGTGCTCTCATAACACAACACATTTACTGTCTTGAAAGACTCCTCAGCTAAGGAAATAATAATAGCGTGGTAGTCTCAGACACACACACACACACACACACACACACACACACACACACACACACACACACACACACACTAGTGGCCTAGTGGTAAAGCTCTCGCTTCACGCACGGAGGGGCCGGGTTCTATTCCCGACGGGGCGGAAACATTTCGAAGTGTTTCCTTACACACACACACACTCACACATATACATACAACAGGCCTAGTGTCAAATCGACATGTGCCTAGGACAAAATGGTAACTAACACACAGTAGTTCTTGCCTCAGAAGTAATCAGGATACCCAGCAGGGAGTGTAGTCACGGACACCACGTTGTCAATATACCAACCTTCGTATAGACTGACACAGCATTACGCATGTGTACTGTGAATGAATTTCATTAGTTGTCTTTAAATATACTGGCGACGGTGACATCTTCAGTGACATACGGACAAGGACCATGGACACTACCCGCGTGTTAAGCAGCAACAGCCTGGTTGACCAGGCAAGCACCAGACGAGCCTGGCCCATGGCCGGGCTCAGAGAGTAGATAAACTCTCGAAACTCTTCAAAGGTATATCAAAGGTATAGTGATAATTTATTCTCCACAGGCAGACAATTATTAAAATAATATTAAATATATTTATTCATCAGTTATAATTAATAGGTTTGACAAATAATAATGTCATGGTTATTGCTTACATTAACACCATGTGTGCTTACATTAACACCATGTGTGCTTACATTAACACCATGTGTGCTTACATTAACACCATGTGTGCTTACATTAACACCATGTGTGCTTACATTAACACCATGTGTGCTCGTAAAAAAAATAATGATGCTATCAGAGCTTTGTTTGTACTGTAATAATTTGTTGGCATCAGTGATGTGGCAACCATCTGTAGGTGGTGGTGCGAAGTGGAAGCCATCTGCGGGTGGTGGTGCAGCCATCAGCAGGTGGTGGTGCGAAGTAGCAACCATCTGCATGTGGTGTGATGTGGCAACCTTCTGCGGTGGTGGTGTGATGTGGCAACCTTCTGCAGGTGGTGGTGTGATGTGGCAACCTTCTGCAGGTGGTGGTGTGATGTGGCAACCTTCTGCAGGTGTGTGATGTGCAACCTCTGCAGGTGGTGTGATGTGGCAACCCATATCTGCAAGTGGTGCTGTGATATGGGAGCCATCTGCAAAAGTGGTGCTGTGATGTGAGAGCCATCTCAGCTGGTGCTGTGATGTGGAGCTATCTGCAGCTGGTGCTGTGTGTACATTAGACCATGTGTGCTTACATTAACACCATTGTGCTTACATTAACACCATGTGTGCTTACATTAACACCATGTGTGCTTACATTAACACCATGTGTGCTTACATTAACACCATGTGTGCTTACATTAACACCATGTGTGCTCGTAAAAAAAATAATGATGCTATCAGAGCTTTGTTTGTACTGTAATAATTTGTTGGCATCAGTGATGTGGCAACCATCTGTAGGTGGTGGTGCGAAGTGGAAGCCATCTGCGGGTGGTGGTGCAGCCATCAGCAGGTGGTGGTGCGAAGTAGCAACCATCTGCATGTGGTGTGATGTGGCAACCTTCTGCAGGTGGTGGTGTGATGTGGCAACCTTCTGCAGGTGGTGGTGTGATGTGGCAACCTTCTGCAGGTGGTGGTGTGATGTGGCAACCTTCTGCAGGTGGTGTGATGTGGCAACCTTCTGCAGGTGGTGTGATGTGGCAACCATATCTGCAAGTGGTGCTGTGATGTGGGAGCCATCTGCAGGTGGTGCTGTGATGTGGGAGCCATCTGCAGCTGGTGCTGTGATGTGGGAGCTATCTGCAGCTGGTGCTGTGATGTGGGAGCCATCTGCAGCTGGTGCTGTGATGTGGGAGCCATCTGCAGCTGGTGGTACAGTGTTAGCATTTCTTGCCACTTTCCTCGTAATTCGCTACATCAGTTGGGTTGTAATTGCTTCTGTTGAGGACTCAAAATACATAGAACGTGCTCTCTGAAACGAAGGAGAGAGAGAGAGAGAGAGAGAGAGAGAGAGAGAGAGAGAGAGAGCGAGCGAGCGAGCGCAAAATATATCGTTGTGAACCAGAGTAAAACATTTCCTTGTCAGTTCAGCAGGAAATAAAAACAGCGAAATTCATGCGTTCTGTTGTGGCGTTTTATGTCTGTTATTCAACACTAAAAACCAAACATTAATTTGCATATTTGATATATAAATAAATCTTAAAATGCTTCAGTTGTAGAAAACAAATTTTGTCAAGCTTGTTATATCCAGTATTGTTATATCTGGTATTGTTATATCTGGTATTGTTATAGCTGGTATTATATCTGGTATTGTTATATCTGGTATTGTTATATCTGGTATTGTTATATATGGTATTGTTATATCTGGTATTGTTATATCAGGTATTGTTATATCAGGTATTGTTATATCAGGTATTGTTATAGCTGGTATTGTTATATCTGTTGATGAAAACAAGACACAGGCTGTTGAAGCTTTCTTTGAGAGAAAGTTTGTGTAGAACTTTAGCGTAATATGATAAAACTCTACACAGAGGCAAACGTTCGTCACTTGTGTCAGCAATACGACATTTGCTTCCATATATCTTGATGGTTCCTGGACTCCTCGCCCCCTTACCTTTGAAGATATACCTTTGAAGAGTTTCGAGAGTATCTACTCTCTGAGCCCGGCCATGGGCCAGGCTCGTCTGGTGCTTGCCTGGTCAACCAGGCTGTTGCTGCTGGAGGCCCGCTGCCCCACATATCCATCACAGCCTGGTTGATCTGGCACCTGGTGAAGATATTTGTCCAGTTTCCTCTTGAAGGCTTCTACACTGGTTCCAGCCGTGTTTCGGATATCTTCTGGTAAGATGTTGAATAGTCTGGGACCCCGGATGTTAATACAGTGCTCCCGTATTGTCCCCACCGCACCCCTGCTCCTCACTGGGTTTATTTTACACTTTCTCCCATATCTCTCACTCCAGTATGTTGTTATGGCAGTGTGCAGATTTGGGACCAGGCCCTCAAGTACTTTCCAGGTATATATTATCATGTATCTCTCTCTCCTCCGCTCCACTGAGTACATGTTCAAGACTTGAAGGCGTTCCCAATAATTTGTAACTATCAAAGTAGACTATTCAATAGTTCCTCTTTTTCTTCATGCTTATTGTTTATTAGCCTCCTGAGTGCTTTCCTGATATCTGTCCATAGTTCCACATCCTTGTTGCAGATCCAGAAACACCTTTCTAGACGGATGTCACTTTTTGTTGCTGTGTAAAATTCTTGAACATGTGACATGATGTTTTGAAGAGCAAAGGTTGCATGTGATTCTGGATTTTTTCCCAAGAGCCTTTTCACAAGTCCCACAGATATACTGTACTGCCATCCTGCCTGTATCCTATTAGTATATGTGGGATGTACTGATTGTGGAGACTTACTACACCTTATATTATATTATACTACACCTTATATTATATTATACTACACCTTATATTATATTATACTACACCTTATATTATATTATACTACACCTTATATTATATTATTGTTATAATATGTATTTATTTCGGTTTGTTCACTGTGTAACTCTTTCTATATTTATTCCTCTCTGATCAGCCCTATATACATTTTAATGTATTAGTCTTACTGAGATCCTCACATTGGTCTAGATAGGATATTGTGGTATGGTGTATATGGTGTTTTTATGGGTGTGTATGGTAGGCCTCTGTGGCTGTCTGGCAGCACTGCCAGGCGTATGACTGAAGCACACCACTCAGTCCTATACTGCCATGCGATACCCCGTTTTAGACCACTTTCATTTTCTGAGATCACTATCCTTGTGTTTTCTACTGCCAATTTGGGTTCACTAGGTCTTTCTTATTATGTCCTGATATCCTAGTCTATTCGTTATAAGTGGTAACTCAAATCTTTTCTTTTCACTGAACTAATACTGTGGTCATTGCTTTATTTCCACACGGTACCTATGCTTCCTGTAGTTTCCCCTTACACTTCCATGGTAAAATTAATTCCACGCTTAGTAGTGGCAGCGAGAAAGACACTTCACATGGTTTTATACTCCAATTATGTATACTGTGATTCCCTGCACCTCAGTGCCACCATCACTTGTTTTTGTTACTTATAACTATAGAAGTTACTTATCTGTTATTTCCGCTTCTCAGGACCTCTGGCAATATTTCACTAGTGCCAATCCTTGTAGTATATTTCCATATGCTATACCATATCTTTTAAGCTATACTGGGGATTTATTACTATTTCTCTTACCACAGATTTGGTTCACTGTGTCACTGCACATATATATCCTTGCCACTCGCTATATTACTCGCCACGGTCTCTCACCAGCTCTACTAAACTGTAAATGACATTTGACAGGAGTGGAAGCAATTCATTTCCACTTATTAAAGAAGATAAAGATATACGTCAAAGTTATCATAGTAAGGAACATAAGATAACAAATTTTGAGTCGTCCTCCTAGATTTGTTTGTGCCCCACACATCCATCACAAGCTGGTTGATCTGGCACCTGGTGAAGATACTTGTCCAGTTTCCTCTTGAAGACTTGTATACTTGTGCAGGCAACGTTTCTGATGTCTTCTGGTAAGATGTTGAAGAGGGTGGATATAACGTGTACAACAACCTAGCGGCAAAATCTACATCTGAATTTAAATCTGATAAAGACCACCTTGTAGGTGAAACAATGTTGTTAATACACGTATCCACCGTATTTAAGTGTCAGTCTCCTGGTAACTGCTGGTCTGGGACTGGTCCGCCGGGGAGGTGGGGGTGACCCAGAATTGACTTTCAGGTAACCTTGAGGTAAACAGTCTATTACTTACTGTATACAACGTGGCTCTGGGTGAGTCTTGATAAAGCTTTTCCTCAGTAAAGCTGAGACTACAGTTTAAAGTTTGTGTATCTTTCAAAGTTTATACTTGATACAGCTCCTCCTGCTCGTGTGTGTCAGAATGTTTCCAACTTTTTTATCACATGCAATGATCATTCTAGGTGTTTACTCAAGCTGCGCTATCACCACGTAACACCCGTTCTGTTTACGCTTGTAATACCTGCTGAATGTACGACGGGGGGGGGGGGGAAGCAGGTGTTTATTGCAATATTCTTGCGAAATACTACTGTACTCTAACAGCCTCTTTTAAGGCAGGCAGTATTGTAGAGCTGCGGAGGGTACACACAACAGTCACTGCTTATATAAATTCTGGGAAACGCTTAAAGTCCCTAGAATTGTACTATTTGGAAAATATTCGAGAACGATACATTATAATTTACATCTTATACCTTTGATATACCTTTGAAGAGTTTCGAGAGTATCTACTCTCTGAGCCCGGCCATGGGCCAGGCTCGTCTGGTGCTTGCCTGGTCAACCAGGCTGTTGCTGCTGGAGGCCCGCTGTCCCACATATCCATCACAGCCTGGTTGATCTGGCACCTGGTGAAGACATTTGTCCAGTTTCCTCTTGAAGGCTTCTACACTGGTTCCAGCCGTGTTTCGGATATCTTCTGGTAAGATGTTGAATAGTCTGGGACCCCGGATGTTAATACAGTGCTCCCGTATTGTCCCCACCGCACCCCTGCTCCTCACTGGGTTTATTTACACTTTCTCCCATATCTCTCACTCCAGTATGTTGTTATGGCAGTGTGCAGATTTGGGACCAGGCCCTCAAGTACTTTCCATGTATATATTATCATGTATTCTCTCTCCTCCGCTCCAATGAGTACATGTTCAAGACTTGAAGGCGTTCCCAATAATTTAGATGTTTCAATGGCTCAATGTGAGCCGTAAACGATCTCTGAA
>WNWK01044887.1:0-14937 GCA_009830355.1 Cherax destructor | reverse complement strand
AGTGAGAAAGTGTACTACTGGTCCACAGTGAGAAAGGACATTACTGGCCCAAATGTGAGAACAGTGTACATTACTGGTCCACAGTGAGAACAGGTACATTACTGCTCCACCTGAGAACAGTGTACATACTGCTCCACCGTGAGAACAGTGTACATTACTGGTCCACAGTGAGAACAGTGTACATTTCTGCTCCACCGTGAGAATAGTGTACATTACTGGTCCACCGTGAAACAGTGTACATTACTGGTTCACCGTGAGAACAGTGTACAATGGTCCACCGTGAGAATAGTGTACATTACTGGTCCACCGTGAGAACAGTGTACATTACTGGTCCACCGTGAGAACAGTGTACATTACTGGTCCACCGTGAGAACAGGTACATTACTGGTCCACCGTGAGAACAGTGTACATTACTGGTCCACCGTGAGAACAGTGTACATTACTGGTCCACCGTGAGAACAGTATACATTACTGGTCCACCGTGAGAATAGTGTACATTACTTGTCCACCGTGAGAACAGTGTGCATTACTGGTTCACCGAGAACAGCGTACATTACTGCTCCACCGTGAGAACAGTGTGCATACTGGTCCACCGTGAGAACAGTGTACATTACTGCTCCACCGTGAGAACAGTGTACATTACTGCTCCACCGTGAGAACAGTGTACATTACTGGTCCACCGTGAGAACAGTGTACATTACTGCTCCACCGTGAGAACAGTGACATTACTGGTCCACCGTGAGAACAGTGTACATCATCTTTCCAAGGTGACCAGGCTGGTGTGCAAAGGGGTTCCAACGTGACACCAATACATTGATCTCACCATAATGGAATATTTAGGTGACGATCGTTCACGCTGAGACATATGTCCGCTTCGATACTTCCTCATCGTTTGAGTATAACTGTGGGACGAAGTCACACAGTTATGTTCCATCTTTTATTATATAATAATAATAATAATAATAATAATAATAATAATAATAATAATAATAATAATAAAATAATAGTTTATTTAGACATGATACAAGTTGTTATTTAGACATGATACATAGTTAGGTATAAATGAGGTGTATATGCAAAAGCCCCTAATATGCTGTGCATTGTGGGATTCTTAAGACTAATTAATTGTAGACTACATTGTAAAAATTTATGGTTGATAATTTACAAAATAGGTATAATTGTGTATGTAAGTTGTAAAATTTGAACATAAGTTGAACATAATAATTTATTAATTGTTGCAATGCAATTAATTGAATGAGATCAAACAATTTAAAACAATTAGTTGCATTGCAATTTCCAGTTTATATGGTCATTATATAAGTTACACAGAGTACAAGAAGGTGAATTATTTTTTTGTTAATGTTATAGAAACAGTTAGTTCAATATGCATTATTTATAATAGGTTTTTACATTTTAGTGATTAATCAACTTTTGGAATGTTTGATATTGTGCACCTAGGTTTGGTGAGAAGGTGGTTTTTAGCACGTTTTGAATTGGGGTACAGGCAGGGTTTCTATGGCAATCACAGGTAATGAATTCCAAATTTTCGGGCCTTTTATATGCATTGAGTTTTTGCATAGTGTTAGATGGACACGGGGAACATCGAGGAGGATTCGTGTCTAGTGTTATGGTCATGTGTCCTGTTAAAGTTAGTAAGAGAAGTTTGAGTGGTGGGTTAATATTTGCATAGAGTGTTCTTGTATGTAATAGGCACAGTAAAAATAGTATGATGTCTTGTATGGTGAGTAAGTTTAGATTTTTAATATTGGTGGAGTATGTTGTCTGGAGTGTGAATTTGTTATCATTCTAACTGCTGCCTTTTGTTGTGTATCAATGGTCTGGAGATGAGTTATTGATGTTGAGCCCCATGCGCAGATTTCATAGGTGAGGTAGGGGTAAATGAGTGAGTGATATAGGGTAAGGAGAGCTGGTTGTGGAACATAGTACCGTATCTTGGATAGTATTCCCACGGTCTTTGAAACTTTCTTGGAAATTTGTTGTATATGTGTCTGAAATTTTAGGCCACTGTCAAGATGGATTCCTAAGAATTTTCCCTCAGTGAATTTTGTGATAGGGGACCCGTTTATCATTATGTTAAGTGGTACATTTGTAGCTCTGTTCCCAAACTGGATAAAATAGGTTTTATCAATATTTGGAGTAAGTTTGTTAGTCATCATCCAGGTAGATATTTTCTGCAATTCAGTATTTACAGTGTTGGCTAGTATGTCTGGGCTTGGGTGAGAGATAACGTATACCTTTGATATACCTTTGAAGAGTTTCGAGAGTATCTACTCTCTGAGCCCGGCCATGGGCCAGGCTCGTCTGGTGCTTCCTGGTCAACCAGGCTGTTGCTGCTGGAGGCCCGCTGCCCCACATATCCATCACAGCCTGGTTGATCTGGCACCTGGTGAAGATATTTGTCCAGTTTCCTCTTGAAGGCTTCTTTACACTGGTTCCAGCCGTGTTTCGATATCTTCTGGTAAGATGTTGAATAGTCTGGGACCCCGGATGTTAATACAGTGCTCCCGTATTGTCCCCACCGCACCCCTGCTCCTCACTGGGTTTATTTTACACTTTCTCCCATATCTCTACTCCAGTATGTTGTTATGGCAGGTGCAGATTTGGGACCAGGCCCTCAAGTACTTTCCATGTATATATTATCATGCATCTCTCTCTCCGCTCCAATGAGTACATGTTCAAGACTTGAAGGCGTTCCCAATAATTTAGATGTTTAATGGCTCAATGTGAGCCGTAAACGATCTCTGGATTTGTTCCAGCTCTGTTATTTCTCCTGCCCTGAACGGGGCAGTCAGCACTGAGCAGTATTCTAAGTGAGGGAGCACTAGCGATTTGAATAGTGTCACCATCGGCATTATTTCCTGTTTTGAAAGTTCTCAATACCCACCCCGTCATCTTCCTGGCTGTTGTGATCTTTGTCTTGTTATGGTCTTTAAACGACAGATCAGCAGACATAATTATTCCCAAGTCCTTTACGTGTTCCTTTCGTTCTATGTGGTGCCCCTCTTGCGTTTTGTATATAGTGTTCCTTTTGAGTTCTTAATTTTTCCATACCTAAGCAGCTGAAACTTATCACCATTGAACGTCATGTTGTTCTCCACTGCCCATTGGAAGACCCTGCTTATGTCCTCCTGTAATTTTTCAGTGTCCTCTACCGTAGTGACTTTCATGCTTATTTTAGTGTCATCTGCAAATGATGATACAAAAGTGTGCTGGGTTTTTTTATCTATGTCTGCTATGAGGATGAGAAACAGCAGAGGTGGCCAGGACAGTGCCTTGGGGCACTGAGCTTTTGACCTCGCTGATGCTGGATCTTGCCCTGTTCACTACTACTTTTGTGTTCTTTGTGTTAGGAACTCAAAATCCATCTGCCTACCTTCCCCGTAATGCCTAAGGCCCTCATTTTGTGCGCTATCACTCCATGATCGCATTTGTCAAACGCCTTGCAAAATATGTGTAAATCACATCTGCGTTTTGGTCGTCCTCCAATGCCTCCGTAATTCTGTCATAATGGTTCAGCAGCTGTGACAGGCATGATCGACCCGCTCTAAAGCCATGCTGGTTCGGGTTATGTTGGTTGTGCTGGTCCATGAACTTTGTAATCTGCCGTCTCATCACTCTTTCAAAGATTTTTATGATGTGAGAAGTGAGGGCTACTCGTCTGTAATTTTTTGCTAGTGCTCTACTACCTCCCTTTTGCAAAGGAGCTATGTCTGCACTCTTTAAGGCCTCTGGAATTTCACCTAGATCTAAGCTCTTTCTCCACAGAATACTAAGGGTCTTGCTAATGGTACTTTGCACTGCTTTATAAATAAAGCATTCCATGAATCTGGTCCAGGTGCTGAGTGAGTGGGCATGTTGGCCATTTCTTTTTCGAAATCTATGGGATTTGTACTAATGTCGGTTAGGTGGTCTGAGCAGCCTTCTGCTGGAGTGAAAATATTTCTGCATTTTCTACCTTGCTGTCATTTAGTGGGTTGCTGAACACTGACTCATACTTGTTCTTTTAGAATTTCACTCATTTCCTGTTCATCGTCCGTATACGAATCTCCTCTCAATAATGGTCCAATTCTACAGGTAGTTCTTAGCTTGGATTTTGCATAGAGTAGAAATATTTTGGGTTTCTTGCAATATCCTGTATGGCTCTTTGTTCCTTTGTACTTCTTCTGTCAGGTATGACATCTTAAGTTTGTGCTCTAATTCCGTGATCTCTCGGTTAAGGCTATCTCTCCTCTGTTGCAACATAACTGTGTTTTTCAGCAATTCAGTAACCCGTTTTCTTCTCCCGTACCATCTCCTACGCTCTCTCTCTATATCTGATCTTCTTCGGGTTTACTCAATGGTACGTGTTTCATACATACCTTGTATGCTTCTGTATTCAGCTTCTCTAGGCACTGGTGGGGATTTAGGGTGTTCATGTCTGATTCCCATGATATGTCTGATAGCTCTTGGTTTATTTTTCCCAGTCAATTCTATGGTTATTAAAATTAAACTTACTGAACATTCCGTCTCTAACATTAGTGTCGCAGTTCCCTAACCCTGAGTTAATACTAGTTTGAACTTCTAGATGTTATGATCAGAGTATATTGTTTTGTAACTGTTATGTCTCTGATTAATTCCTCGTTGTTTGTGTGTAGTGTCATCTGCAAATAGTATGGGTTTGAGTAGTTGAGATGCATTTGGTAGGTCGTTTATGTAAATGAGAAAGAATGTAAATGAATGGTTCAGAGAACCGACGAGTTGGTAAATAGACAGATATGCAACACTTGGGTATCTTTATTGAGGAAACGTTTCGCCACACAGTGGCTTCATCAGTCCATACAAAGGAGAATCGTATTCTATTCAAGATTGATGGACTGACAACATCAACTCAAGATTGAGGGACTGACCACCTCATACTCCTCCTGTTCTTCACGATTCTCCTTTGTATGGACTGATGAAGCCACTGTGTGGCGAAACGTTTCCTCAATAAAGATACCCAAGTGTTGCATGTGTCTATTTACCAAAATGAGAAAGAGAAGTGGGCCAAGAACACTTCCTGTGGGACACCTACGGTAATAGTTTCGGTGGAGCTAGCTCCATTTGTGTACACATATTGGTTTCTGTTGCTAAGGTATGATTTTAGGTAGTTGAGGGAGTGCCTTCTTATACCATAGTGTGATAACTTTAGGTGTAACAGATCATGGTCAACTGTATCAAAAGCTTTACGTAAATCAATGAAGATTCCCACTGGGATTTCTTTTTCTCTAGAGCGGTGTAAATTATTTCTAGCATGTGTATAATGGCATCATTTGTATTTTTATTAGGCCTGAATCCAAACTGACAGTGGTTGAGTACGTTGTGGAGGTGAGGTAGGAATATATCTGTCTATGAATTAATTTTTCAAAGATTTTGAGAGAAGGTAAGTTAGATATCGGCCTGTAGTTATTCAGGTCTGTTTGATCTCCTCCTTTATGTATGGGGCAACTCGCTATTTTGAGTATTGATGGGAAGGTAGAGGAATCGATGGATTTGTTAAAGAGTGTTGCAATAATTGGTGAGAGAACGAGAGGCTTTTTTGTATATAAAAGGTGTGTTATTTAGGTCTCCTGCCTTGTTTTTTAATGTGTTGATTATAAGTGAAACTTATAAGGTCGGGGCTAGGAATAGTGTGTTTGGATAGGTGCCAGTGAAATAGTCGTTAGGTGGAGTGTTTGAACTTGGGATTTTGCTTGCCAGCTTTTTTCCTATGGTGAAGAAGAAATCATTGAGTTTGTTTGCTGTTTCAATAGGTGGGAGTAGGGGTTCATCTGGTTTTGTTAGCTTGATTGTTCTGTTTGTCGATATTTTTTAGTTCCTAGAATTTCAGATGGGGTTTTCCAGATCTTTTATATCACCTTTAAAGTTATATAATCTGTTCTCATAGTACAATTTTTTGACCTTCTTATCAGACTCGTTAGGTTAGATGAGTAACGTTTGTTTGTTCTCTTGTTATTTGACCCATTCTGTACTGTTTTTCATATAGGTGTTTTATATTAATGAATTGAGTACGCTGGGTGTTAGCCAGGGACTGTTTAGTCTTTTTAGCTGTGATTTGTTTATTTTTTTAGGCAATGCATGTTATAGAGGTATTGGGTCTTTTAAGAAAATTATTAATACATAAGTCAGTATCTGTACAGTTGTCTATTTCTGTTTGCCAGTCAGTGTGTGTCATAGCTGTTATGAAGTTATTAATAGCTGTCTCATTATGTAGTCTGAAGGTAACTTTTGTAGTCTCTAGTGGCATTTTTCCAAGGTTGGTTATGAGAAAGGTAGGGTAGTGGTCTGTGGTATTGTCTGTGATTATGCCTGATTTTAATGGGGATATAGTGTTAGTCCAGATGTGGTCTAATTAAGTCACACTTAATGTTTATTGTAATTAAGTCACACTTGTTGTTTATTGTAATTAAGTCACACTTGATGTTTATTGTAATTAAGTTACACTTGATGGTTATTGTAATTAAGTCACACTTGATGTTTATTGTAATTAAGTCACACTTTATGTTATTGTAATTAAGTCACACTTGATGTTTATTGTAATTAAGTTTCTTGTAAATGAGAGATTTTTTTAGTATATGAGATTTTTTATAGTAAAAAATTATTATGATTAGGTTTATTGCAGTTAAGTTATTGTTATTACGTTTTTATATATATATATTTTTTTTTGCATTGCAAGATATTAGTGTTTTAATGTTAACATAACTACGTAATGTGAGTTAAATTTTAACATAACTACGTAATATGAGTTGAATGTTAACATAACTACGTGATTTAGTTGAATGTTAACATAACTACGTGATGTGATTTTAAATGTTTACAATAACTAGATGATGTATGTTCGAATGTTAACATAACTACATGATGTATGATGAATGCTAAAAACTATATGATGTATGTAGGTGTCCCGTGGAAAAATAAACACATAAGCAGTATAATGTGATCCCTTATTGACAACGTTTCGCCCACGCAGTGGATTCTTATCGAGTCACAAACAGATCTACCTGGATAAAAGATACATGAGTATTTATAATTTTTGTCAGGTGAGAATGCTGCATTTACAGTCTTCAAAGTAGGGTGATAGAGTCTAAAACCTTGAGTTTAAAAAGAGATTGGATAAGTTTTGGGAGATCTTCTGCAGTTTCCATTCTTAAGTTCTTATGTGGAAATCGATGAAGAAGTTTCTTGGCAATAGGTTCAGCTATGTTGTAGAAGCCGTTTTCTGTTGAATTGTTGGATATACAGATAAGGTGATTCCAGGATTCTTCGGTATTGAGTGTTGTCTTCTCTGGCGATGAGTCTTGCGTTTCTGTAGTTGATTAAACTTAGGTTGGGAATTTCGGGTTGAACACAGGCATTTCTTGGGTCGTCGATCTGCCTGCGTACTGGTGTTCTTTAAATACGTGTTTGGAGGTCTCTTGATGTTTCACGACGTATAATTTGCTGTAATTGCTAGATTTGTATACCCCCGTAGTGGATTGAAATTTGACCTGTTTGTTACTGGTAATAACCCCAGACGCTTCCCTCAGAAAATTTTTAAAACCCCTTAAATTTTCCAAAATTTAAATTAAATTTAATTTTAAAAAAAAAAAATAAAAGGGGGGAATACTATTTTTTTCAATTTAACAAAAAATTTTGTAATTTTTATTTAAAAAAAGGGAATTACATTTCAAAGGGAAAAATAAATAAATTTACCAATTTGCATTATTTGGCATTGTTTCTCAAAAATTTATATATACATTAAGAACAAAGAGTTTAATTGCATAATAGCCGGAGGTAAATTTCATTAAATACAAATTTTGCATTACAAAGTTTAATGTTTAATGAAAATAGGAATCAGAATGGTAAATCGTAATTAACCAGTTCTTCAGTGACCTTTAGAAATCATCAACTTGAACTTTTGTAAACAAGGAGGAAACATCAAAATTAACTATACCTAACAATAAGGCGTTAATTTATAAATTTAAATTAAGTTTTTTTTTAATTCAAAATTTGATTTTTTCCAACAATTTGCTGAAAATAAAACATTTTCAGAAAGTTTTTTAAAACTAACGAGAAAATTACCCAAAATAGGTTTGGCGCGACCAATCCATACATATAAAAAGAGATTAGCGAGAAAATTTTTTTAATCATCTTTGCCCTTCAATGACCTTAATGCTTTATAAAATTCGTTAAAATTTCTTCTTAAGTTTGAATCAATTTTAAAATCTTCAAGGGGCCCATTCATTTTTTTTTGAACGCTTCATAATTTTTTCATTTATTTTTTTAGAAGGCGCAAATTTATTATTCAAAAGTGAATCATAAGACTTAAACTTTGAGGGCAATTGGGAATATTTTGTTTTAACATTGAGCCATATACCACCCCTTTACTAATATTAATTTCATCAGTGGATAAATCAGAGGATTTTTCTA
Organism: Cherax destructor; assembly: GCA_009830355.1. Classification (NCBI taxonomy): domain Eukaryota; kingdom Metazoa; phylum Arthropoda; class Malacostraca; order Decapoda; family Parastacidae; genus Cherax; species Cherax destructor. The sequence continues at coordinate 6,492 of WNWK01044887.1, read as the reverse complement.
AATTACAGAAGGCTTTGCAATTCAACATTATTAAATTTTTGAAGTTGCAAACCTAAAACCAAACAAAGAGCAAGGTTTTTTTTTTATCTAATATTTCATCTGGTAAGTTAATTACAAAACTGCTATCAGCGTGCTTTGTCCAATCACTATGTTTCCTTTTATAGTTCCTTGATAATGTGAAGTATGAAACAGGCTTGAATTCTTCTATTTTTCATAGTGGTTGTCTTGCATATTTTGATATCACCTGTGTACTGTGATCTGCATCAATGGATACCACACGACTCTTCACAATGTTCTCGGTAAGCTTTCCTAATCATATTTCTTTGTTTCCCATTTTTCTTCTGCACTGATCAGTCACATGTGCTTAAAATTCGACTTAATTTTTTAAAAGACTGTTTGAATGAACAAGTTTTGCCTAAATCTCTTTTACCAAATAGACCTTGACATGAGAGATCGTCCTTTTGATGATTTAATGAGAATTATTCTTCAGAAACATATTGAAATTACTAAAATACAGGAGAAAGAAGATTCAAAATATTGAGAAACAAAAATACTCCTTTATCAAGCTATTCCATCAGAATGGCAACATAGTATGTTGGATCATTGCTATAATAAACTCAGAAGAATTTGTAATAATCTCAAAAACAAACTACAAAGAAAATTAGATAATTTAATTGAAAATAGTGATTGACAAAGCACGCCTAATAACAATTTTGTAATTAACTTATCAGATGAAATATTAGATAAAAATACAACTGCTGCTCTTGGTTCTCAGTTTAAGTTTTGAACTTCAAAAACTTAATAATGTTGAAATTGCAAAAGCCTTCTGTAATTTAGAAAACCTCTGATTTATCCACTGATGAAATTAATATTAGTAAGGGGATGGTATATAGCTCAATTTTAAACAAAATATTCCCAATGCCCTCAAAGATTTTTTAAGTCTTATGATTCACTTTTGAATAATAAAAATTTGCGCCTTACTAAAGCAGATAAAATAAATGCAATAGTAATTATGAAAGAAACCGATTACCAAGATAAAATGAATAGCCTCCTAGATGATTTTGAAACCTATTCTAAACTTAGAAAGAATCCCTTAGAAACTGTTAACAGCAATTTCAATAAAACAATAAAGCATCTATTGAAGGGCAAAGATGAATTAATTAAAATTTACTTCCACTAATCCATCTTTACCTTATATCTATGGATTAATTAAAACACACAAACCTGGTAATCCTGTTAGACCAATTATTAGCTCCATAGGTTCAGTTCTTATAAACTTTCTAAATGGCTTGTTGATATTTTGAGCCCAATTGTTGAAACATTTCTAATTTTAATGTTAAAAACAACTTACATTTAGTTGATAAATTAAGCACCTGACTGATTTAAATGATTTCAATATGGTTATTTTGATGTTACCTCCTTGTTTACAAAAGTTCCAGTTGATGATTTACTAAAGTCTTATCTGAAGAACTGGTTAATTACGATTTACCATTGCCAGTTCCAATTATCATTAAACTTATTAAACTTTGTATCGTTGATGCAAAATTTGTATTTAATGATGAGTTTTACACTCAGAAGTTTGGTATGGCAATGGGAAATCCTCTTTCACCTGTTCTTAGTAATTTATATATGGAATTTTTCGAAACAAGATTGCTTAACACAATCCTTCCCAATAGAGCTAAGTGGTATAGATATGTTGATGATATTTTGTGCCTTATGCCTAAGAATGAGACATAAACCATTTCCTTGTTAAATTAAATAGCTTAGCTCATTCTATAAATTTTACTGTTGAATTTGAAGTAAATAACTCATTGCCCTTCCTAGATGTTTTTATTATTAAGGTAACATTGACTTTAAATTTAAAATTTACAGAAAACCTACAAATAATTGTTCCTACGTACACTATTACTCTTCACATCATGATAGAGTTAAAGTGTCGGTTTTCTCTTCTATGTTTTTGAGAGCTTTACTTATTTGTTGTCCAGAGTTCATAGATGAAGAAATCTCTAAAATTTATTAAATAGTAATGATTTAAAATACCCAAGAAACATAACTGATAAATCTTTTAAAATAGCTAGAAATACTTTTACAATCCAAAAAGGGACAACCAACCTTATTCAACCAAAATATGTTGGTTCTCCCTTACCATGAAAACTTGGTGATATACCTTCCTTTCTTAAGAGTTTTAATATCAAAGTTGTATTTAAAAATCTTGATACATAAAAGACTTTTGATAAAAATTCCCAAAATGCTGACGATGTGTCTATAAGATTCCTGTAAAATAGCGATAAAGTTTATTATGGTCAAACTGGTAAAGTCTTGAACTAAGATTAAAACAACATAAATATAGCATTAGAACTGACAAGATTCTAATGCTCTATTTATTCATGAGAGATTTTAACCATCCAATTGATTTTCAAAATGCTGAGAAGGTTGTATAGCAAGTCCATGGTTGAGAGGAATATAATAGAATCACGTTTCATTAAAAGCAGTTTTGAAAATAATATGAATATTTCTTTTGGTTTATATAAATTGGGATTCATTTATAATTAATAAAATTTGGGAAGAATTTAATGATAAATTGACTAATCTTAATTCTTGGAAGAGTTTCAGTCCTTTCTTATGTTCCTCTTCACAGAGCGCTCATGTTACGCTACTGTGAGGTGTTGTCTTTGTTAGTGTGATGTGACTGTGAGGTGTATTCTGCCCCTTTATGCTTCTTGTCATGTTTCCTTTTATAGTTCCTTGATAATGGAGTAGTCAGAAAGCGCTTGGAATTCTTCTATTTTTTCATAGTGTTGTCTTGCATATTTTGATATTGATATCATCTGTGTACTGTGATCTTTTTGCATATATATATATATATATATATATATATATATATATATATATATATATATATATATATATATATATATATATATATATATATATATATATATATATATATATATATATATATATATATATATATATGTTATGTAAAAACAATGTGGGGTTAATGTTAACGAGGGAGTGACTAGCCAGTGCCGCCTCCCCCACGTCACAGGGGAGAGGGAAAAGGCGCTGTGTGTAGGTGGTGAGGGAATAAACTGGTGTACAGTAGTGCACATACCCACATCTTTCATGACATACATGGGAAATAAATAATGTTCTGTGTCCCCACCAAACAACCTGCCCCTCCCCACCCAACTACCTCGCCTCCCCACCCAACTACCTGCGCCTCCCCCACCCAACTACCTGCGCCTCCCCCACCCAACTACCTGCGCCTTCCCCACCCAATCCCAGGGACTCCCCTCAAGCCCTACCAGGCCACCACGGTCAAGTTCACTACCTCCCACGCACCTTACCCATCCAGCATGTCGTACTTCACTCCTACAGTCTACTTAGCCAGATGAATGCCAGTCAGGAGGAAGTGAGCAGCCAGGGAAATGGCACGGCTGGCAATACTAGGAGAGGCAAGTGTCGGTCGTATTTACAGCTTCGTTGTCTCAACTCTAATGGCTTCCTCCGCAAACATGGTAGCTGCCCGGGTTCAGGATGTCCTCCTGTGGAAAGTGATAACCCAGAGCCACTTCAGGCACCTGAACCCACTCCAACAGATCTTATCTCATCAGATAATATCTTGGAAGCAATTAAAGGAACAGGTACCAGAACACACACATATTCCCAAAGCAGCCCGTCCACACTCAGCTGGGAAACTTACAGACCTCTTAATAAAAGTAAACGATGGTTCTGCTATCCTAAATGCTCCACCAACTATCAAGGCATGGCACAACTTGCTACTTTTTGGCAATGTCTGCTTAGCTGTGCCGGAAAGACGGGGAAAGAGGCTAGCCTCAATGATCATTAAATCCTTAAGAGACTTTCCTAGAGCTGATAACCTCATTCACCTACCCCATCAACACAAAAATGGGAGAGGCAGAACCCCCACTCACTTCACTGACAGCGAGAAAATCAGAGTCCAAGTGAGCAAGAAAATTGAAGAGGGCAACACAGTGGGAACACTCAGAATTATCACCAGTGAAGATACAGTTGCCCCCAGGGATGCTGACACTGCTGAAGCACTTAGAGGAAAGCACCCTGCCAGGGAAACCAGGGACACCAACAGTTCCAACACCTCTGTCCTCACTGTGGAACCACTGATTGTGCAAGACTCGGACATTTACAAAGCAATAATGTCATTCCCATCTGGCTCTGCTGGGGGTTACACTGGAATAAGGCCACAGCATTTGAAGGAAATGGTTTATCCAGTTATTGGAGAGATTGCAGAGACACTGCTGTCAGAGATCACAAAGTTCGTCAACAATTCCTTGGCTGGTCTGATTCCTGATGAAATTAAACCTTTCGTTTTTGGTGCATCACTTTGTGCCCTTAAAAAGAAGGATGGAGGAATTAGGCCAATCGCAGTAGGCAACACGTTTCGCCGCCTCGTTTCTAAAGCTGCTGTCCAAAGTATTCGTGCAGAGGCGGCCATCATGCTTCAACCAAACCAGCTTGGCTTTGGGGTCTCGCAAGGAAGTGAAGCAGCGGTTCATGCAACAAGGGCGTATATCGACAACCTGCCTGAGGACAATGCAGTGGTTAAATTAGATTTCAAGAAAGCATTTAATCTCCTGAAAATAGACGTGGTATTAGCAGCTGTACAAGAACATTTCCCAGGTCTCTTCCCTTTTGTTTCAGCTGGATATAGCAAGGAATCAATGCTCCTGTTTGGAGAGCATGAAATCACATCATCAGAGGGTGTCCAGCAAGAAGACCCTCTCGCACCATTTCTCTTCTGTATAGCAGTTAGGGAAATCACAGTCAGACTGACCAGTGAGCTAAACATCTGGTTCCTGGATGATGGCACACTAGCAGGTATAAAGGAGTCCCTTCAAGATGATCTTACACAGGTGATGTCACAGGGACAGGAAATGGGTCTCATCCTGAATCCATCCAAATGTGAAATCATCTCAGTCAATCAACAAGTGATAGATGCAGTGATATCAAAACTACCAGGAGCAACAGTCATTGCTCCTACAAATAATGTCTTGCTTGGAGCACCTCTGGGAAGCGATGCCATTGACACAATTCTCAGGAAGAAACTGGAAGAATGAGAGAATGGAACAACGAATAAGCAATCTTGACACCTGATGCGTTGTACCTCTCACAAAATGCTTGAGTCGCCAGGTTGACATATTTCCTAAGATGTGCTCCTTCATATGATAACCCTCTACTGCACGAATATGACAGTATCCTGAGGCGGATCTTTACTAAAATACTTAACCTTACTCTAGAAGATGGGCGTGGGACCAAGCTACGCTCCCGTCCAGACTAGGAGGCATTGGCGTCCAAGTCATCAGATGCTCTACCTGCTTTCCTGTCTTCTGCATTGCATCCAAGGGCTTCAGAGCAGCAATTCTCCCTGAACATCTTAGGGACAAGATTGGAATCCATGACCAAAAGTTCGTCGACGGAGCCAGGATCTGGGATAATCTAACGGCTCGAAACCAGGCCTGCTTCCCCAACAACTACAAACAGTCGCACTGGGATGTCCCAATAGTAGAATATAGCCTCAGCAATGCTTCAGAATGTGTCGGAAGGATAGAGCCCGCTCTTGGCGTGAGAGCTCCTCGTACAGGACTTTCTGCATTGGCTGTTCCCATTCCAGCCTTGGCACACGCCTCGACCCACAGACCATCCACATTGGTGTTGCCCTTCGACTTCGCCCTATGCTCGCCGAACACAGGTAGTTGTGGCGTGAAACGCAGACCGGATCGGGTACCATGGTCTTCTGTGCTCGTAAATCGAGGGAAAGATTGCAAGACACGAAGAGGTTAATACATTATCAAGAGGAGCCTCACAACAGCCGGATGCCCAGCAGTAGGAGCCACCCAACTATGCAGATCTGATGGCAGCAAAGCGTCCAGATGGTATCACCCTCCAAGCCTGGACAGACGGCAGAGCAGGTGGTGTGGGACTACACATGTGCATCTACCTTGGCTGATACCTATCTCCAATACACCAGGGAGGAAGGAGGCAGTGCCATCTTCAGGGAGTCCCAAAAGTCGAGAAAATAGGAGAACTTGCCCATCATTATATGTTTGTTCCCATGACTCGGAGACCCTTGGCTCATGGGGAAAGAGTGCATCTAAGTTCCTCAGAGCTGGGCAAAGACTCAGGCGTAACTAGGATCCCAGGGCAGCTAGTTTTCTGTTCACGACTCGCTGCCCTTCAGAGGGTAATGCATGCTGTATTGGAGCACGGGCCCCGCTATGAGGAGCTGGATGAGATTTTCGCATTATAATCAGTGACAAAACATGAAACGTATCAGACATGTATCTCTCACACCTTATATACGTATATGCAATCTTTATAACAATGTATCTCTTAAATCTTTTGTACCATATTATGTAATAATATATATATATATATATATATATATATATATATATATATATATATATATATATATATATATATATATATATATATATATATATATATATA
>WNWK01044886.1:0-14937 GCA_009830355.1 Cherax destructor | reverse complement strand
TAGTCCTAAAATGCCCAGCAATGCACAGCAAAATTAGGGCTTTGGCATGTACATCTCATTAATCCCTATGTATCTTGTCTACCCAAACCATGTATCACTTCCCAGTTTTCCAAATAAAGACATGATGTATTAAACCAATAATGATCAGTATCCCAAACCATATATGTGAGGGGGCTAAATTATGCCAAATACGAACATTATCATGCTCATTTAAAAATTTTTACTAGTTTAGTTCCATTGGTGTTTGATAGACCCACCAATATTCTTATACGGCATTAAAGACTCCAAGTATGAGGGTAGGTTCACTATTGATGCGATCTGGTAAAGCATCAGGTCGAAGCTGGTTTGCTGGGGCATAAAGATTAAAAATGTTTATGGAAAAATCGCCTGCTATACTCTGACACCATGATACTGCATGTTTACTCGCTCTGCAGGGTAAGGAGTGAATGTGGCAAGTTCTTTCTGACATACATCACACAACAGTTGGTTGACCTTTAGTTATAAGCTGCATATCCAGACAACTTTGGTGGAGGTACTCCTTCTTCAGTCTAAAATTCCTGCAAACAGATGACATCAATATTCTTGGTTGCACTAATATAATGTAAGTCAGGCAACCGCTTCCTAATAGAAGCAATGTTCCATAAAAAAATTGTAATCTATCCATTGTAGTGAGTTATTACAATCTCTTGTTCATAAGATGGTAAGACTATTATGTTTTGCCTACAGTGTGCAGACACTTAAGAGCAAATAACATAGTTTGTACGTGCTTATCTTCAGAACCTTTTTTTTAAGCCTTTTCCGGAAATTTGGCAGCAAGTTCCAGCAACTTTGAAGCCAAGAGTCATGGGCTTCTTTCTTACAAATGGCTTGAAATTTAACCGAGATTGTTGATGCACTTTGACATCATCAATACACTCAGGAGCATCATCTTGACTACATATATTTATTAAACTTGTCAGCATCTGTTCAAGATGCTCAATTTTTTTCTGCAAGTTTGTTATAATTTGAGGCAGGGTCGGGGCGAATTAAATGCCTCTCCAGAGGAAGGCTCACCTGACTTAGTTCTTTCTTGAACACCTATACCCTTAACAGGTCCCTTTGGGTTTAAATCAGTGCTCTTTGTTGGTGCCTGTGACATGACTACCTCATTATTCATTGCGGGTGGGTCCTGTGCATCTGACTCATCTCCAGCTTCCAGGGGGGTTACATGTGTGGTGTCCGTCTGACTGTTGGAGATGTGTGTATTGGGAGGAGTGACATACTTATCCCCAAATTCAGGTGGAGGCATAGGTATGGGTGGTGGGAGATCAGTAGTTCCACATGTGCTAGCAGGGTTGGCTAGCTCCTCCACAGCTGGTGTGTGTGATGGCACTCTGGTATCACCAGAATCATTTGCAGGGAGGTTGGACTCGTCCACACTTTGCAGAGGTTCAGTCTCAGATCTGGTTGTGGTAGACTGGATGGCCTCGTCCTCAAATGGCATTAAAGGACTGTTGTCATTTTTACGTCGAAGGTTGTTTGGGTTCCGACTGCAGTCCTTATGGGAAACTGTAACCCCTTCTTCTTTACAGTTAATACACTTAAATTTTTGGCTGTCAAGGCCTACTGTGCATTCTCTAATGGAATGTTTCCCAGCACACTTACCACACCAAGAATGTAGTATTCCACAGGCTACTGCCACATGGCCATAGTGCTGGCATTTGTAGCACCTACGTTGAGGGGGTAGGTACACGTCGATGGGTAGGAAACAGAGGCCATTCACCCAGATATTTCGGGGGAGGGGCACAGGGCCTACTCAACTGGCAATAATTTGGGATCTTCCTTTAAGTCTTTTAGACTTGATGATATACTCACTCCGAGTCAGAAGGGATGGGTCCATGTCGAGAGGGTATCCAAAGATTATGATACTGACCCATTTTGGAGGGCGGAGCAGCTTAATACCCCCATAGGATGTATTAAGTAGATCACTGATCAGTTCGTCATTCTGTTCCACAAACACAAAGTTGTGTGAGTTATTTCTAAAGTGGATCCTTACCTTTGGATGTTCCTTTACTGCTGCCATTAGCCATGCACACCTACCCTGCAGCAGGGTGTTGTCAGGGAAGTTCAGCTTAACACAGTCTTCCTTAGAAGAAAGGCTTCTTGCACCCGTGTGCACCAAGGACTTTTAGTCACATTGCCTACGAGTCAAGTGAGCTTGACTACGTCGGCGCTCTAGCCCTTTCTCACTTTTCCTGCTTTGTTTACTTTTAAAGGTCTGGAAGCTATCGTCAATTCCATCACCTGCAGAAATATATTCCTCTATGACAGTTGTCATGTTTGCAGGTGATGATATCTCGTATAAGACTCACAACGCAAGAATTCCTCGCTTACCTTCCCCTTATGGCTTATGCAAGAGCAAATATTTACTATAAAGTCAGAAGTCTAAAAGGATCATATGACACAAGGGTTCCAGTTCAATGAACACTTACAATTATACTTAACTCAGGTTACTACTATTTATTACAATACAAACCTCACTAAAAATACATTCAGAGACTTCTCGTATGGGTGTTAAAAATATGGTACATATAATGGATTGTACAGACAAGGTCTTACACCTAATCACAAATTACAAAGATGAGAATAAAAGAGGTAGAACGGTAGGTAATATTGACCATCAAAATTAGAATTCTGACATATATCACATGCAAGCGGGAGCAAATGTCCTCCCTCAAAAAACATCTTATGGCCATATTTACTCAATTTTTACTTTATGACAATAAGGAAAATAAAAGAGCTTTACTACCATTTTCTCTAACAAATTTTAACAAATTAAACTCTGAGAGTGAGTCGGCCAGCACATTTTCTTTACAGGCAATTTGACGTTTACAAAGGTTGTACAGGCAATGTGACGTTTACAAAGGTTGTACAGACAATGTGACGTTTACAAAGGTTGTACAGGCAATGTGACGTTTACAAAGGTTGTACAGACAATGTGACGTTTACAAAGGTTGTACAGGCAATTTGACGTTTACAAAGGTTGTACAGGCAATGTGACGTTTACAAAGGTTGTACAGGCAATGTGACGTTTACAAAGGTTGTACAGACAATGTGATGTTTACAAAGGTTGTACAGGCAATGTGACGTTTACAAAAGTTGTACGGTTGCAACCGTAATACCCAACACATGAGATGAGTTTTAGTTCTTCATGGAGCTAAGGTAGATGAGAGGATGGTGGTCACTGAAGATAGTGCCCACATGTGATGAGCTTGACAAGAACACGGCGAAAAGCGTTATGCAAGTACCAGGGCCAGAGCTTCCTTCTCTGTGCTGGAGTAGGTCCACTGATAAGTCTGGTATTTCGCGGAATAATATGGCACGGGCTGCAGATATCCCTCACCAGATGCATGGAGTAACACTGCTCCAATACACGATTCACAACCATCAACCTCTAATACAAATGGTTTTGAAAAATCAGGGAACAAAAGTATGGGAGCAGCGCATAAGAGACGTTTAACACAGTTAAAAACTTCTTGACAATTAGATGTCCTGAAAAATTTAGTTTTATGCTGGTAAGAGACATTAGAGGTGCTACTGCATCTGTAAAATTTCGGCAGAATTTACGATCTTATCATTCCTTACAATCTTTGAAAACACTTCTTATCCTGAGGAACATGGTAATTTTTAATGGCCCCAAATTTTGACAAATGTAGGTGCCACTTTGCCACTACCTACTTCGTGACCAAGAAAGTTAGGGTAGATTGGCCAAAAGATGACTAAATAAGATTTACAGTTAGTTGAAATGCCCTGAACCTCTCAAAGATTCATTCCAACACATGATGATCCCACATATCAGAGATACATTATTATATACACGTGGAAAATTCTCGAGGGATTAGTACCAAACTTGCACACGAGACTCACTCCCTACGAAAGCAAAAGACTCGGCAGGCGATGTAACATCCCCCCAATGAAAAGCAGGGGTGCCACTAGCACGTTGAGAGACAACACAATAAGTGTCAGGGGCCCAAGACCGTTCAACTGCCTCCCAGCATACATCAGGGGATTACCAACAAACCCCTGGCTGTCTTCAAGCAGGCACTGGACAGGCACCTAAAGTCGGTACCTGACCAGCCAGGCTGTGGTTCGTACGTTGGACTGCGTGCGGCCAGCAGTAACAGCCTGGTTGATCAGGCTCTGATCCAACATGAGGCCTGGTCACAGACCGGGCTGAAGGGCGTTGACCCCTGGAACTCCCTCCAGGTATGTTCCAGGTATATCGTCCAGGTAAGCTGCTGTGCCTTCAAGTTCTTTGATAGCCTGATGGATCAATTTTTGAAATGAGGCAGAACAATTCTGTATTCCAAATGGTGTCACAGTATATTGATAGTGACCTCCTGAAATTACAAAGGCAGAAATCCCCTTTGATCTAGTTATGAAACGAAAGGGGCCTTACCCATAGAGTCCACTATATTGCCCTACATGTTACATGGTAAGTATCCTGTACTGTGACCTCATTCACCTTGCGGTAGTCGGTACACATCTGGAATTCTCTGTGAGGCTTTTTAACAAGGATACATACCTGGAGTTTGCCTGAGAGAATTCCAGGGGTCAACGCCCTGCGGCCCGGTCTGTGACCAGGCTTCATGTTGGACCAGAACCTGATCAACCAGGCTGTTACTGCTGGCTGCACACAGTCCAACATACGAACCACAGCCTGGCTGGTCAGGTACCGACTTTAGGTGTCTGTCCAGTGCCTGCTTGAAGACAGCCAGGGGTTTGTTGGTAATCCCCCTGATGTATGCTGGGAGGCAGTTGAACAATCTTGTACCCCTGACACTTATTGTGTTGTCCCTCAATGTGCTAGTGGCACCCCTGCTTTTCATTGGGGGGATGTTACATCGCCTGCCGAGTCTTTTACTTTCGTAGGGAGTGATTCTCATGTGCAAGTTTGGTACTAATCCTCGAGAATTTTCCACATGTATATAATAATGTATCTCTCCCGCCTGCATTCTAGAGTACAGGTTTAGGAACTTCAAGCATTCCCAGTAACTGAGGTGGTTTATCGCAGTTATGCGTGCCGTGAAGGTTCTCTGCACATTTTCAAGGTCAGCAATTTCACCTGCCTTGAAAGGTGCAGTTAGTGTGCAGCAATATTCCAGCCTAGATAGAACAAGCGATCTGTAAAGTGTCAACATGGGCTTGGCATCCCTGGTTTTGAAGGTTCTCATTATCCATCCTGTCATTTTTCTAGCAGATGCAATTACTACGGTGTTATGGTCCTTGAAGGTGAGATCCTCTGACATGATCACTCCCAGGTCTTTGACATTAGTTTTCGCTCTATTGTGTGGTTGGAATTAGTTTTGTACTCCGATGAGATTTTAATTTTCACGTTTTCCGTATCTGAGTAATTGAAATTTCTCATCATTGAACTTCATATTGTTTTCTGCAGCCCATTTAAAGATTTGGTTTATGTCTGCTTGGAGTCTTGCAGTGTCTTCAACGGTGGACACTGTCATACAGATTCGGGTGTCATCTGCAAAGGAAGACACGGCACTGTGGCTTATATCCCTGTCTATGTCCGATATGAGGATGAGGAACAGGATGGAGCGAGTACTGTTCCTTGTGGAACAGAGCTTTCGCAGTAGCTGCCTGAGACTTTACTCTGTTGACTACTACTCTTTGTGTTCTACTTGTTAGGAAATTATAGATCCATCTACCAACTTTTCCTGTTATTCCTTTATCACGCATTTTGTGTGCTATTACACCATGGTCACACTTGTCAAAGGCTTTTGCAAAGTCTGTGTATATAACATCTACCTTCTGTTTGTCTTCTAGAGCATCCAGGACCTTGTCGTAGTGGTCTAGTAGTTGGGACAGACAGGAGCGACCTGCTCTAAACCCATGCTGCCCTGGGTTGTGCAATTGATGGGTATCAAGATGAGTGGCGATCTTGCTTCTTAGAACCCTTTCAAATTTTATTATGATATGGGACGTTAGCGCTATTGGTCTGTAGTTCTTTGCTATTGCTTTACTACCCCCTTTGTGGAGTTGGGCTATGTCTGTTGTTTTTAGTAACTGCGGGACGACCCCAGTGTCCATGCTCTCTCTCCATAGGATGTTAAAAGCACGTGATAAGGGCTTCTTGCAGTTCTTGATGAACACGAAGTTCCATGAGTCTGGGTCTGGAGCAGAGTGCATGGGCATGTCATTTATTGCCTTTTCGAAGTCATTTGGCGTCTGTCAAGTTCTGTGGCACTCTCATAAAAAAATCATTTAGGTCTTCGATTTTCAGTCTGGTTAGCGGCTCGCTAAAAACTGAGTCATACTGGGACTTAAGTAACTCATTAAGTGACGAGGATAGTGAAGTTTGGATCACATTATACTGCTTATGTGTTTATTTTTCCATTGTGTCGGTATTTTATACCATTTATTTCCATATCAAGAAGTGTAAGAAACAGAATTCCAGAGATTATATTACAGCTTTATACATCGTTAATAAGGCCTCACCTAGATTGCGCAGCTCAGTTCTGGTCTCCAAATTACAGAATGGACATTAATTCGTTAGAAAACATTCAGCGTAAAATGACTAAATTAATACATAGCATTAGAAATCTTCCGTATGAAGAAAGATTGATGACCCTAAAATTACATTCACTTGTAAGACGAAGAATGAGGGAAGACATGATTGAGGTATACAACTGGAAAATGGGTATTAACAATGGGGATATAAATAAGGTCTTGAGGATATCTCACCAAGAGAGAACCCACAATAATGGATTCAAATTAGATAAGTTTGGATTTAGAAAGGATATAGGAAAGTATTGGTTTGGAAATAGGGTAGTTGATGAGTGGAACAATCTGCCTAGTAGGGTTATTGACATTAATGGACATTAATTCGTTAGAAAACATTCACCGTAGAATGGCTAAATTAATGCATAGCATTGGAGATCTTCCGTGTGGGGAGGGATTGAAGACCCTAAAATTACATTCACTTGTAGGACGTGGAATGAGGGGAGACATGGTCGAGGTATACAAGTGGAAAATGGGTGTTAACAGGGGGGATATAAATGGGGTCTTGAGGAAGTCTCTCCAAGAGGGAGCCCGCAATGGTGGATTCAGGTTGGATAAGTTTGGATTTGAGGGGGATATAGGAAAGTGTTGGTTTGGAAATGGGGTGGTTGATGAGTGGAGCAGTCTGCCTGGTGGGGTTATTGAAGCTGGGTCCTTGGGTGGTTTCAAATTTAGGTTGGATGAATTCATGAGTGAGAGGAGTTGGATTTGAGTGGGACTTGCACAGGAGTAAATAGAATTATCAAAGCTTATTTCTTGGGTAGCGTTGAGGGTTGGGTTGGGCAGATGTTCTGTTGGTGGGACGGATTGTGAAGGACCTGCCTAGTGTGGGCCAACAGGCCTGCTGCAGTGTTCCTCCTTTCTTATGTTCTTATGTTCATTTCCTTGCTGTCATCTGTGTAGGACCCATCCCGTTTAAGTAGGGGCCCAATATTGGTTGTTGTTCTCGACTTTGATTTTGCATAAGAAAATAAATACTTTGGGTTTCTTTCAATTTCATTTATGGCTTCTAGTTCTTCCCTCGTTTCTTGATTCCTGTAAGATTCCTTTAGTTTTAATTCGATGTTTGCTATTTCTCTGACTAGTGTTTCCCTTCGCCAATCCATGTTCCAGCAGAAATGCAATTTCCTGCTGAAGTGGCTTTTGTTTTTGTTTTTTTCAGAAATAGCTCTGTAGGAAGAAAGTTTAATAGGTTTAGCATAACCCAGGTTGCTCATTTTCAGAACATCCGAAAATGTCAGAATATATAAGAACATAAGAACATAAGAATGGAGGAACACTGCAGAAGGCCTACTGGCCCATACAAGGAAGGTCCTTATCAAAACCACCACTACCTAAGAATTTACTCCTGTACTCACGACACTAATCAAACCCAGCCCCTCCCACTCATATATTTGTCCAATCTCTTTTTAAAGCCACCCAAGGTCCTAGCCTCTATCACCCTACTCGGAAGATTGTTCCACGCATCTACAACTCTGTTCGAAAACCAGTACTTGCCTATGTCCTTTCTAAATCTAAATTTATCCAATTTAAATCCGTTATTTCTGGTTCTTACTTGGTTCGATATCCTCAGTATTTTATTAATATCTCCTTTGTTTATGCCCATCATCCACTTGTACACCTCGATGATATCTCCCTCATTCTACGTCTCTCCAGAGAGTGGAGATTCAATGCTCTAAGTCTATCTTCATACGGGAGATTTCTTATACTGTAAATCATTTTAGTCATTCTTCTTTGTATGTTCTCCAATGAATCTATATCCATCCTGTAGTAAGGAGACCAAAACTGAGCTGCATAATCCAAATGAGGTCTCACTAGTGATGTATAGAGCTGTAAAATAACTTTGGACATCTGTTGCTTATACTTCTTGAAATAAATCCTAGTAATCTGTTAGCCTTATTGCGCACACTTAGGCACTGTTGTCTTGGCTTTAGATTTCTGCTTACCATGACTCCCAAGTCTTTTTCACATTCTGTATGATCAAGCTCAACTTCACCTAGTTTATATATTCGAGGGATATTTTCATTACCAACGACAAGCACCTTACACTTGTCCACATTGAACTTCATCTGCCACTTTTCAGACCAAGACATTAATTTATCCAAATCCTCCTGGAGTTCACTGTTATCCTCCTCAGAATGAATTATACGGCCTATTTTTGTATCATCAGCAAATTTACTCATGTCACTTGCAATTCCTTCATCAAGGTCATTAATGTAAATTATGAACAACAATGGGCCCAAAACTGATCCTTGTGGAACGCCACTAGTGACAAATCCCCATTCAGATTTGACCCCATTAATGGAAACTCTCTGCTTTCTATTGGTAAGCCATGCCTCTATCCATGCTAGAACTTTACCTCCTATACCATGAGCTGCCACCTTTCTTAAGAGTCTCTTGTGAGGTACTCTATCGAAGGCCTTACTGAAATCCAAGTAAACTATATCATATTCTTTATCACTGTCTACTGCCTCAAATGTTTTATTGAAAAACGTCAGTAAATTTGTCAGGCAGGAACGACCTCTCGTAAACCCATGCTGAGATTCATTAATCAAATTATGTTCTTCAAGGTGACTTCTGATAATATCAGCTATAATTGATTCTAATAATTTGCCTACTATAGACGTGAGGCTTATTGGACGGTAATTTGATGGAATGGACTTATCCCCTGATTTGAATATAGGAACTACATTAGCTATCTTCCACATCTCTGGCACAACACCAGTTAGGATGGACGTATTAAACACATTCGTTAATGGCTGACTAAGTTCCATTTTGCATTCTTTAAGTACCCTGGAAAACAACTCGTCGGGTCCAGGGGACTTATTTTGCTTCAGTTTATCTATTTGTTTGATAACCATATCCCTCGTGACAGTAATATTAGTTAATTTGAATTCTTCAGGAACTGAATAATTGTTAATTTCTGGAATCTCATTTACGTCTTCTTGTGTAAAGACTGACAAAAAATAGTCATTAAATAGAGAACACATTTCCAGTTCGTTATCCGTCAGCTGTCCATTCCCAATTTTCAGAGGTCCTACCTTTTCCCTCACCTTCGTCCTGTACACTTGAAAGAACCCTTTTGGATTAGTCTTTGATTCATTAGCAACCTTAATCTCATAGTCACGTTTAGCCTTTCTAATCCCCTTTTTTACTTCTCTTTTCAACTGAACATATTGGTCAATAAGGTTAACATCTCCTCCTTTAATGCGCCTATAAATTCCTCTTTTCTCCCCTAATAAATGTTTTAGCCTCCTGTTAATCCATTTGGGATCGTTATTATTTGACCTAAATTCTCTCTGGGGAATAAACATACTCTGTGCACGTTGTACATTATTAAGAAAAAAATCATAAACGCAGATCCCATCGTAATCGTTAGCTAGATTACCCCAGTCGAGATTAGACAGGTGTTCCCTAAGTCCAATATAATCGGCAGAACGAAAATCAGGAACTTTTACCGTATTATCCCTATTCTCGTACTCCCATGTAATATTTTGTCTTTGACTGCCTCCTTGTAAGCTGCTCTCTGGCAAGCACTGTTGACACCGACACTCTGAGACCCTTCTCTCAGACTTACAAGTGGCTTATGGACAGAATTTCTAGCTGACTGCAGCTGAAAAAATTCCCCACCTACATGCATGACACGAAAAAGGGTTTAACTTACTTGATGGAGTAGAAATGTCTCCTAGTCTTCCAATCTCCCTAAGCTATAACCCCCTCCAAACACCATGTGTAGGGAAGGACCTTAATCTGCAAGAATTCAAGTGGTATTAGTGTCCTGCCTGCACCTCAGAGTTCCCTGGTTTCAAAGGATATCCCCTAAGCTATATATGCAGTAAGTGACACTAACTTCTAGACTAATACTTAAAGGGGATTGCCCACAATTATTACCTTATAGTGGGCGTTCACCCGCTTATAACCCACACCTCAAATAACCCCACCTTACTCCGAATATTGCCAGCCAGCTATACTAAGAAATGCAAGGAATTGTCTTACTGTGGGGGCCTGGGCCAGAGACGAATATCCACAGTACGTCGGGAAGCCTCTGTGATTCTTGGCTCCCAGGCAAGTATTTTGAAGACACGTGGGGACCGAGCTCTAGCTCTTAGTACCCTGTTAACACCATGAAGTCCAGTTCAAGAAGGAAGAACTAGCGCTCTCTCCCGCTTAGATTCAAGTGTGGAGCTGCTAGTTCTCGTTAGCTAACATAATCTAATGTTCCTATTCAGGCCTTAAAACTACCTATGTTAAGGTGCTAGAGCTACATTATTAATATCTAAAGTTGCCTCAATAATCCTACTATTAGTTACTAACTGTACAAACTTACCTAGGCCTTCCTAGGAGAGTAAATCTATCAATTAACATGTGTAATCTCTCTACCTCCGCCAACTACTGTGTTTGTTTGGGTGGGTGTGTGGGTTCATGAACTCAGAGGACCTATCCGTGGTATGTTTAACGCTCCATACAGCTCACTTACCCTGTGGAACTTGAGCGACTCAAAAAAGTTTCCACAGAATAGGTTTGCAGAAGGGTAGTTAGTGTTACTACTTGGTCTTCTGCAATTCCCGACATTATAAGGTGAGGATCCTGGAGGATAGATGAGTTAGGAAGCTTTATGTGAACCTTTGGAATTGTGTACAGGGAATCAGGGTCGCTCACAGAGTCAGGGACAGAGGACAAAGTTATTACTAGCACCTTAGGCTCAAAGAATAGTTTAAAGTAAAGTAAAGTAAATTTTATTTCATTGCAATTTTACATAGATATTGGTAGTTACAATCATAAACTGAAGTGCAAGGAGAGCCACTGACATGCCATGGCATTAGGGGCAGCTTAATCTAATGACTTATAGACTATGTACATAATATCAGAGAAATTGATTGAGTTTATTCTAGTTATATATTTGATTTCAAATTACAATATGATGATATTATACTATTAAAATTATAATATGATGATATTACATTGTAACAAGTGTTTTGGAGGATGGTAATATAAAATTGAGATCATCTTAAGGAAAATAACATTGAGCATTTTTTAAAGTAATTTATAGTATGAGTATTTAGTTTAGGGTGAGTAGGAGGTAGCATAATAGTAACATATTAGTAAAAATTTAAATGATCTTATATGAAAATAATATTGAGCATTTTTGAAAGTAGTTTACAGTATGAGTATTTAATTTAGGGTGAGTAAGTGGTCTTTGAGAAGAGTCTTAAATTGATTTTCAGACAAGATTATCTTAGTATTTACTGGTAATGAATTCCAGATTCTGGGGCCCTTTATGTGCATAGAATTTTTACATAGGTTGATATGCACTCGGGGTATATAAAAAAGTGATCTGTGTCTTGTGTTGTGGTCATGGGTCCTATTAAAGTTGGTGAGGAGAATTTTGAGCAGAGGGTTTATATTAGAGTGTAGAGTTTTATGTATATAGTAGGCACAAGAATAAGTATGAATGTTCTTTATGGTGAGTGGGAATTTTTTATCATTCTGACTGCAGCCTTTTGCTGGGTTATGAGTGGTCTAAGGTGATTTAATGTTGTTGATCCCCATGCACAGATTCCATAGGTAGATAAGTGAATGATATAGTGCAAGGGGAGCTGATTGAGGCACATAATAGCGTATCTTTAATAATATGCCTACTGTCTTTGAGATTTTCTTGGAAATTTGTTGTGGTAGATTTTACCCGCGTTGGGTTTATCAATATGTGCTACGACGTAGTTTAAATCATAATTCTTTTTATCACACGCATCAGTCCCATAAACCTTGCTTTTAAGATGTGACCAGACACAGGTTCCTAGACCAACACCTTGTCTCCTGGGTTAAAGGAGCGAATTTTAGAAGTTTCATGTTGTTTTGGGCGGATTTTACATTGGTCTTAGCCAGGTGACGATTTGCCATCTTGGTGTAGGATAGAGCATCTTTTAGGCGTCTTCTACCAACCATCTTTCCTTGAGCACGTATGGTGGACCTCTCACATTATGCCCAAAAGTCAGCTAAAAAGGACTGTATCTAGTTAATTCATCCACAGTTTCTTGCATTGCAAACAGCAACAGTCTGTAGGAAAATTCATTCAATATGTATTCATCATAGTTTTTAAGGTTTGGTGAAACCTTTCCAAGGCGTCTTGGGACTGAGGATGATGGGCTGTGGACAGTTTTTTTATTAATTCTTAACCTAGATAAAACTTTTGCTGTGAAATTAGTTCCCTGGTCACTCTGAACAGATTGTAGAATGCCAAAGCTGAAACGTTGTGTAGTTTTAAAAATAGGTTAGATAAATACATGAGTGGGTGTAGATGGGTGTGAGTTGGACCTGTCTGCCTTGTGCAAGTGGGTCTGATGCTGTGCTCCTTCCTTGCGTGGATGTGACCTGATCTGACTAGGTCAGGTCACATCCACTTAGGTTGGGTCAGTGGCTTAAGCCGGTAGGTGACTTGGACCTGCCTCGCATGGGCTAGTAGGCCTGCTGCAGTGTTCCTTCTAAGAATAGCTTTAGTGTTGATACTATGCATGGGTACTGCCTCAGGATGGTAAACAGTTATTGGTTACCTGACTCGGCCTTTGGTAAGGGTCCCACAAATGTCTCTCCATCAGTGGGTATGGGACGAAGTGGTGCGGGTTTAATGTAGTGTCCGGGTTTACCCACTTACTGACACAACAGCAATGGATATAATTCCACTGTTCTTGTCTTACACCTGGCCCATAAAAATGCTTTGAGATCCTATAAAGGGTTTTAGTGACACCCAAATGTCCTCATAAGGACGAATTGTGAGCTATTTTCAGGACGTGAGTTCTGAATTTATTTGGTATTACCAGTCTGTCTGGTTCTAAAATACCCCCTATCTCCTTGACAGTAACCAGACAAACTAATCAGTTATTTTTAAGTACATATTTAACCTGGTGATTTGAGTTGGATTCTCCCATGGCAGTTTTTAGAGCGGATGCTATAGAAGAGTCCCTTTGTTGCTCAGGCATGGAAACTGAAACGTCTGGCAATCATGCACCTGGAATAGGAAGGCTTGATCGGGGTCTTTTCACTAGATATACGAGGCCCTGGCCAGTTTTCCTCAAAAAATAAATTGTCTAGCCCTAAATCGTAGTCCTCCAAGGGAAGATCAGTATTCATTTTAGACATTTCTTTGAACACTGCCAGAAGTTATAGCCATCTTACAACTAGGAGACTTCAACTTGAGACACCTAAAATGGAGAACTATAGCAAACAATGTTTTAGCAGAGATCACCCCAGGAGGCAGAGAGATTTTGCCACGAAGGTAGATTGCACCCATATCCATCCTTGGACGTAGCGCAACTATGGATACAAAAGGTCTAGCACTGCCCAAAGGTTCAATTGTACATTTGGGTTCATACTACATTTCAATTATTTACAAGAGGATCTTATTTCATGAATAGATATCTTACATACCATAGGTTATGCTATCTCATATTCCTCAATAAGTGCAATTAGAATATGTTCACGACAGTGACCATATGTGATCACATATTTGCATTTAGTTTGATTCATCTGTCCCCAAACTGTCAAAGTACCTGTAGGCTAGCTGGCCACTACAACATCAGTCAGTTGCTCACATTAGTTGCTCCACAAACAGTCCATCTGTGCTCGCAATCATGAGCACAGATAGGCACGTTCATGGAAATTAATTTGGATTTATATCTACAGTTCACTTATCTGTTACAAGCAAATTTAGGAAATTTGCTTAGAAATGGTATCTTACTTCACTAATAAGATATCTTGACATGTCACATAGGTTATTATACTGTCTATCTCTATATTCCTCAATAAGTGGACAATTCAGCACATAGTGTTCAAGACAGTGACCATATGCCTGATCACATAATTTGCATTTAGTTTGATCATCATCTGTGTATCTCCCAAACTGCCAGAAGTACTTGTAGCCAAGCCAAGCCTGGCCACTACAACATCAGTCAGTCTGTTCACATTGCAAGTTGCTCCATAAACATACTTATCTACTTCATGTTATCATAGTGGGTTATAGATCTACTCAGGCTTCTAACTGCATTCCTATACTATCTTTCATTATTTATTTTCTCCTAATATTATTCTAATGCTAGACACAGATATACCAAAGTTATATTCTACATTCTCCTTATGGGTGCTCTTCTTGAGTAACATATCAACTTTATCATGAAGGAGTAATCCAATGTGTGACGGAATCCATAGCAAATGTACTTAATTCCTTTGTCCCGGATTTTTGAGTATCTATACCTGGCTTCTCCAATGAGCATGCTGTTAGAGTCATTATAGGAGTCAAGAGCCTTCAATGATGACATAGAATCAGTAATATGATAGAGTCAAGCTCAGTGTCATAAGTTAGCTTTAGTGCCATAAGGATTGCAAACAATT
>WNWK01044885.1:0-14937 GCA_009830355.1 Cherax destructor | reverse complement strand
CATCATTTGTTGGCTCGGGGGTAATACGAGATGTCCTGTCTGCCTTTGGGCTACAGTTTTCCCTACTTGGACTGCTGTGGTGTGAGGTTGATGCAGGGCTGTAGTCTTTCCCTGCAGCATTGGGCCCGTCAACTACCATTGTCGGGGTGGGAGTTTGAGAGAAATATTGAAAGCTGGCTGAGCAAGGGCGCGACCCTGTCGCTGATGTTTCCTCGGCTTCCTTTGTCGCTGTGGCCGTGGAAGTGGCCCGGATTCCATGCATTGTAGCCGCTGATGCGGCTGCTGCTCAGTGGTGATGTTGAAGAGTGGAAAATCGGGTTTTCCATGCCGCCCTAACATGGCGGAGCCTCTCCAGCCAATGTAGGTTCCAGGCATGATGCTTTTTGCCGCAGTTCGGAAACCAAGGTTCCATAGCGTCCCCTCTTCATTTTATTCAAGCAGCCCTTTGGGTCTGGTGAGACCCGCTGCAGATGCCATATTTTTCCCAAACTGACATCGAGCGCAGAGGTTCTTGCTCATGTGGCACCTGAAGCATCTCAAAAGTTCTGAGAAATACGTCCTAACCTGGTATTTTTCACTGCAACAGAGATCCAGTTGGGCTGGGAGAGTTCCTCTATGTTGGATCAAGACCTCCCTTGTAGGTATGTCCGTCCTTCTTGGCCCGGAACTTCTCAGCTTTCAGGATGTTTTTGTTACTATGGATTGTTTCTAGAGGCATGTCTAGTGGATAACGCATTAGTAAGCCTTTTTCTTATCCGCTCTATGGATTTTAGTTCTGTTAAAAAAGTGGTGATTCAGGTCGTTCACCTTTGAGTCCTCATAAGGACTCTATTTCGAGAAATGAGAATAAACTCCTTTCAGATTTGGGGACACTGATATCTTCAGGCCATATTTCCTATCGAGGTAATTATAGCAGAATACCAGGTGTAGTTGTGGTCTTTGCTTATCATCCTGAATTTGTCTCCTGCTGATGGCTTGGTTTGCCCGATCTAAGGCAAGGAAAAATTGTCTCCTCTGGGACTTTGGGGCTCTGCTACCTGCCAGACTTCTTCAGCCAGTATATCTTTGGTTGGGATGAGTTTATTGATCCATCCCTATCTCAATAGCCCTGCTTTGGGTTTTGGTTTGATTCACTGTCCCTCAGTTTCAGATCTGAGTCCTCGGTTGAGTCCTTAGAACATCGTGACCTCTTCCTTTCGGTGTGTTGTGTCCTCCAGAGTCCCACTTCCTGCTCTTGGTCCCACCCTCGTCGGTCATTAGCTCTCCTGCCATGCTCCTTTTCTTCTCCTTAGACATATTCCACTTCTATTTCTACTACTACTACTGTTACTACTGCTACTACTACTACTACTACTACTACTACTACTACTACTACTACTACTACTACTACTACTACTATTTCTTCTCTTTGCTCCTTCCTTTCTGTATCTTATGCCACTACCACTACTCCTACTACCTACTACCACAGCTACTAGCATTACCACTACCAGCATTACCTCAACCACTACTTCTCCACCGCCTCTGCACCCTTCCCCATCCTGTACTATGTATACGGGGTCCCTCACTCCTGTGTTGGTGTGACTTGTAGATGGTCTAAGTAGGACGGAAACGTCCCCATAGTTCCCCTCTCCTGTGTGCCGGTTGTGCACTGTTTCAGTCACGGTATTTTGCTTTTATCTCATCGTTCTGTTCTTGCTTTTCATTGTTATTCTCTTCTTGTTTCTCAGTGTTCTGTACTTGTTCCTCAGTGCTCTGTTCTTGTTCCTCAGTGTTCTGTTCTTGTTCCTCAATGTTCAGTTCTTGTTCCTCCATGTTATGTTCTTACCCTCTCAGTGTTATGTACTTGCCCTCTCAATGTTGTGTTCTTGCTCTTCAATATTATTTTCTTGCCCACTCAGTATTATGGTCTCGCCTTCTCAGTGTTATGCTCTTGCTGTTCATTGTTATGTTCTTGCCCTCTCAATGTTATGTTCCTGCCCTCTCAATGTTATGTTCTTGCCCTCTCAATGTTATGTTCCTGCCCTCTCAATGTTATGTTCTTGCCCTCTCAATGTTATGTTCCTGCCCTCTCAATGTTATGTTCTTGCCCTCTCAATGTTATGTTCCTGCCCTCTCAATGTTATGTTCTTGCCCTCTCAATGTTATGGTCTTGCCTTTCAATGTTATGTTCTTGCCCTCTCAATGTTATGTTCTTGTCTCTCAATGTTATGTTCTTGCCTCTCAATGTTATGTTCTTGCCCACTCAGTATTATGGTCTCGCCTTCTCAGTGTTATGCTCTTGCTGTTCATTGTTATGTTCTTGCCCTCTCAATGTTATGTTCTTGTCTCTCAATGTTATGTTCTTGCCTCTCAATGTTATGTACTTGCCCACTCAGTATTATGGTCTCGCCTTCTCAGTGTTATGCTCTTGCTGTTCATTGTTATGTTCTTGCCCTCTCAATGTTATGTTCCTGCCCTCTCAATGTTATGTTCTTGCCCTCTCAATGTTATGTTCCTGCCCTCTCAATGTTATGTTCTTGCCCTCTCAATGTTTTGGTCTTGCCTTTCAATGTTATGTTCTTGCCCTCTCAATGTTATGTTCTTGTCTCTCAATGTTATGTTCTTGCCTCTCAATGTTATGTTCTTGCCTCTCAATGTTATGGTCTTGCCTCTCAATGTTATGTTCATGCCCTCTCTATTTTATTTTTCTGCCCTCTCAATGTTATGACTTTGCCTCTGAAAGTTATGTTCTTGCCCTCTCAATGTTATGTTCTTGCCTCTCAATGTTATGTTCTTGCCTCTCAATGTTATGTTCTTGCCCTCTCAATGTTATGTTCTTGCCTCCCAATGTTATGTTCTTGTCTCTCAAGGTTATGTTCTTGCCTCTCAATGTTATGTTCTTGCCTCTCAATGTTATGTTCTTGCCCTCTCAATGTTATGTTCTTGCCTTTCAATGTTATGTTTCTGCACTCTCAATGATATGTTTCTGCCCTCTCAATGTTATGTTCTTGCCCTCTCAATGTTATGTTCTTGCCCTCTCAATGTTATGTTCTTGCCCTCTCAATGTTATGTTCTTGCCTCTCAATGTTATGTTCTTGCCTCTCAATGTTATGTTCTTGCCTCTCAATGTTATGTTCTTGCCTCTCAATGTTATGTTCTTGCCTCTCCTTACACTTCTATTTTTCCTCATCCTCATGTTTCTCTTCTAACTTCTCAAGCTTTTGTTATTCCTCATGCATGCTCCTGTTCTTGCTGCTCTTCATGCTCCTGTTCTTGCTGCTTCTCATGGAACTGTTCTTGCTGTTCCTCATGCTCCTGTTCTTACTGCTCATCATGCTCCTGTTATTTCTGCTCCTCATGATTCTGTTCTAGCTGCTCCTCATGATCCTGTTTTTGCTGCTTCTCATGGAACTGTTCTTGCTGTTCCTCATGCTCCTGTTCTTGCTGCTCCTCATGTTCCTGTTCGTGCTTCTCCTCACCCTCCTGTTCTTGCTCCTTCCCACCCCTCCTGTTCTTCCTTTTTTTTCATCTGTGTTTTTTCCAGTTTTTTCATCTTTTTTCTTCCTTTTTTGTTTCTGTTCTTGTCTCATTTTATGTTATTGTTCTCTTGGCCGCATGGCAATGTCTGGTTCCCAAGGAAAAATAAATGGCTTCTCAGGGGTTCGGTCCAGTACTAAAAGGCTCATAAATAAAATTAAAAGCCCAGGAAGAATGGTATTTTTTTTTTTTTTTTTTTTTTATGACTATTTCAATTCTGTTTATTTGTGTAATGGCCCCAGTCAAAAATTTTGTAAGTTACTGGTCTGGCCATTGGGAAAGAAAACCGTATCTGTAAATGGCCTTCCTTGAATGACCGCCATCTTTAATGGCAAGCGGAATGGTTATGCATTTTTATGGCTTCACATGGGGAACGGATCTCATGTTTGTCTCGCTCCTGTAAATGGCCTGCCCTGTAAATGGCCTCCCCCTGTAAATGGCCTAGCCCTGTAAATGACCCGCTCCTGTAAATGGCCTGCTCCCAAATGACCCGCTCCTGTTTGGGCCCCGCTCCTTTAAAAGGCCTTGCAATGCGTATCATATGGTTTTAATTTTTTGGGCCCTTTTTACTGATAAAAAATATCAACTAAATTTTTCCCGAGGAATATTTTCAAAAGTAACTGTCGATCCCAAATTTTAAATATTATTTAAACTTCCTTTTTTTCCCCCCAATTCTTTCTGTTTATTTCCCTTTTTTTACCTCTTTTTTTCATTGTATGTCTCTTTTCACCCTTTACTTGTGTGTATTTTTAAAAATTTAAATTGAAGTCATTAGACGGGCACTTGAAGTGTTTAAAAAATCATTTATACATATATACATACGTATATACATACATATATATACATAAAACATACTACATACAACATAATACATACATACATAATACATACATACATAAAACATACATTTTCTCCCTTTTTTCCCCTTTTCTCTCTCTGTCACTACATATTGGTGAGTACCATCCTTCAGTCCTTTAACACTTCTCTTTTTTTAGGCAATCTTGTTCCCCTTCAGCGTGTCTCCTGCCCCCCTGTAATACAGATGATACCCCGAGACGAGATGGTGACTGGTAGAAGGAAAAACTGAAAGTTTTCCTGAGCCACTATGGAAACGCCTAGTAAACTGACCGATGTTTAACACATCAGAGGGGGAAATTATTTAAAAATCTAAAATAAAAAAGGTTATAAATTTTATCATAATTTTTTAAAAGGGGGGACTGGTAAACCAGGAAAAGGCCTCGGTCAAATGACCAAAAAACCCCCAATGGTGGGGATCATCGCTAAACCAAAAGGAGAACTTTCCCCGTTTTTTCGAACTTTATAAACCTAAATTTTTTCTCAGCACAGCAGGGTTGAACCTACACATCTGTATCAAATCGTACATTAACCCTAGGATCTGGTTATGGTTTAATACAACTTTCTTTGACGCAGAGTTTTAGGTTCGAGTCCTGCTGGGACTGAAAATAATGTTTCCCCTGCCCTTTGGGGGAGCTTCCGTTGACACCCCCTCACCTTCCCCCCCACTGTCTCTCAAAGGGTCCCAGCCAAAGGAAAAAAGTGGGTTTCTTAGAACTGAAAACCTTAACAATTTGCAAAATATTGAAAAAACAAGTTTTTTTAAGTCTGGTTGTTACCCGGTTTCTGAAGTCTGGTTGTTCGCGGTTTCTGAAGTACTTTTCCCCAGGTTTCAAATACTGGTTGTTACCCGGTTCTGAAGTATGGTTTCACTTGGTTTCTGGTACTGGTTGTTACCCAGGTTTCTAAGATTTGGGGCTTCCATTTTCAGCTCATGAAATTAAGGTTTCAAAGGACTTTATTCACGGTTAGACAGGGAGTGGGGTCGAGAAAACTGAATTGACTCCCAAAAAGCAAAATCCAAAAAGAATCTTTCTCCTCCTCTTACCTTCACTTAGGGGGGAACTTTTTTAAAAGATTGTCTGAAATCTGTTCTTTTAAATCACAAAAAATTTATCCTTTCGTATGCTAATACGAACAAAAAGACGCTAAAAGTTATCTAATAGGATTTAAATAGAAGTAGTTAGTGAAAATTTTGGGGGAAACAATGAAAGTCAAAGAACGAAAAAACACTGTTGACTCATGATTTACTAATAGAAAAAAATAATAATCTTCATTAGTAGATAAAAAGGACAGTAACGTTATGAGAAAGCCCTAAAAGAGAAATGTAAGCAAGAAAAATATTATTTAAAAATGAATAATATAAAGAAGGTTGATGATTAAATATATATATTTGGGAAGTGATGATTTGAATCAGTCCATCGACCTTTAGGGACTGCCCCCCTCAAATATTTTTTAAAAGGTTAGTGGATGATTACACATCTTCCTATCCTACTATTTCTGCTGCCCTGTATTTGACTAAAGGGCCCCGTGGGGGAAACGTTTAAACAAAAAGATACCCAACTGTTGAAATGTGTCTTAATATCAAAATTGTTAAGGGACTTGTCAGGTATACGTAGGCAAAAGGAAAGAATGGATAAAAGTTAGCCAAAGAAACGATTTTGAGAGAATATGACAAAGAGGCTTCCCCCGGGTTCCCAAGACTTAAATTTTTTCAGGAAATTTTTTATTTTTGGCGAGGGGAGTGGTGTGCGCCCCCGGCATATAGATGACCCGAATCAGCCATTGTTTTCTTGTAAAGAGAGAAAAGTGTGGTTACGTGGGGAAAGGGATGAGGCAAGTGGGAATTTTGGAATCAAGGGCAGGAATCAGCGGGGGAAACGAGTCGATAGGAACAAAACTGTTCCCATAATTTGAAAGGGTGATTTCTGGAGGGGGGGGGTGAGTGTTTGGTTTAAAATAATGGGAAAAATTGACAAGGCCGTAGCCAGGTGACTCGGATGCTAAGAGTAAAAAACAAAGATCTTAAAGCCAAAAACGACGTAATGAAATCCTTGTTTTAATTGCTTACATCAAATTACTTGTTTTGGGGGTTGAGCTCTGGCCTTGGTGTCGCCTCTTACGTCTGCAAAACCTTTTCCCCTTTTTTGGGGCGGGGGAGACCTTCCTGCCTCTGTTCATCAGATAAGTATATTTAAGATGACAGTCAACTATTGTTGAATGAAAAATGAAATTTTTTGGGATATCAATGAAAATAAGCAACACTGGTTGTTGTTGTTGTTGCTGCTGTTCCCTTTTTTATAGCGATTTTTTTTTTTCTTGGTACTGGTGGTGGTCGTGATGTTGCTGGTGGTGGTGTTGTTGTTGCTATTGTTACGGGTTTTTATATTGTTGCTCCCCTCCTCTTTTGTTGTTGCTATTGTTCTTCTTCTTATATCTCTTTTTTTCTACCCCTTTTTTTTTCCTAAAGTACTCTTGGGAAAAGGAAAGCTCTATAATTTTTTGGGATCAACCATGATTCCCTACCATCCCCCAAAGGTTAGTGCCCAGGGTATTGGTTTATCAACGATAATTTTGTAAAAAAAACCCCCAGCGTTCTTTCCCAAATTATAAACAAGACACAGGGATAACTGACAAAGCCCTTAAATAGTTGGGGAATGTGCAGCGCCCCCTTTTCCCTTTCCTTTTTCTCATTTTAAAGACAGGCTGTAATGTTTCTTAAAATGGAAAAAGATTTTCCTTCCCAAGATCAAGGTAAAAGGGGGGCTGTAGGTGAGTATTTTTTATATTGCATCATTTGAAGGGGTTTGTAACATCAATCTGTATACTTAACAGGGCAGCAACCCCCTCCCACCGTATAAAATTCGCCGGGTTGATACATAGTAGACATAGCATTAAAAAAAAAACATTGCTTGAAATTCCTGTCGATATTTTATGTTTGGTGATAGTTTTTTTTATAAAAATAAATTTTTCTTTTTTTTTTTGAACTTTTTTAAAAATGTTGATATGGAATAGTAAGATACTTTTAAATTTTTATTTGTACTATTAAAATTATAGGGTTAAAAAAACGACTAAAATATAAAATTTTTTTTAAAATAATTCCAAAACTGAAAGTTTGATTTATGAAGATCAACATCAAAAACACACACACACACACACAAACACACACAACACACACACACACACACACACCTTATTATTCCTACCCCCGTTCCCCTCCCCCAACTGTCACTAATGCACCAAAATTACAATCACTACCGCACCACAACCCCCGCCACCACTACCACCACTATTTCCCTCTCCTCCCAGCCCATGCAGACCGATTAACCCATAAGCCTTGGGAGGTCCGACAGAAGTCACTTGTATGTTCATG
The DNA here is from genome assembly GCA_009830355.1 of Cherax destructor. NCBI lineage: Eukaryota > Metazoa > Arthropoda > Malacostraca > Decapoda > Parastacidae > Cherax > Cherax destructor. The sequence goes on along the minus strand of WNWK01044885.1, from coordinate 7,193 downwards.
GAACAACTCCCGCTGGTGTGCCCAGTACCAGGGCTCGAAGAGCATTGAAGCTGGCGTCATGATCATTGTTATCCTGTAACCACGGGAATAGAAGGGGTCATGTGTACCCATTGACCACTGCTCCACGCATGACTACCCCATAGTTCATAGCAGTTACATTTCTTTTTAGATTTTTCCACCAAGTGGCTAGTTTTTGTGCCCCAAAGATATTATACCCAAAGGTCTGGGAAAAAGGCCCCAAAAACATTTACAGCAATGCTTATGGATTTATATCCACAGTTCATTTTATTTGTTATAAGCAAAAAGGAAATTTGTTTAATATACCTTGAAAAATAAAAAGGGCACAAAAGAATCTAATGTGACATTTTATTGTGGCAACTTTTTTGCCTCCAGAAGTTTTATCAATACGTTACAAACAATACAGGGACAGAGGGTTATATATGTTAGATTGAGATGTTATTTAGTGGTAGTAGTAGTAGTAAAAATATGAATAGTAGTACAATATGGTAGAACAATTCCTTAAAAAATGAGAAAAAGGGTTTAAAAAAGTTTCCAAAAGGAGCATAAAAATAGGTTAGACAAAAATTTTTGGGGGTTTGGGATCTGAGAAAGTCTTTTTCCCGGGAGTTCCCCCCCTGTGATGTGTTCGGGTAGCAGAAACTATGGGGATGGCAGGTTACTGTTTGAGGAGGTTTTTTCCCTTACTTCGGGAGATGGTGAAGCTGCCTTTTTTTTGGCTTGATTGTGTTGGGAAACAGCGATTAATGATGATTCAAGGTATTTACGTCAGGGAAATTGGGTTCTCTGATTACTATTTTGGGCTTTGTTAAATTTTTTCATGAGATGATTGGTAGAATTCCGGTTTTTCCCCGGCAGGCGTTGTTCAAGATATCATTCCTACAGCGTTTAATGTGTTCATTTAGGCGTGTTTTGAGGTTCCTAGCTGTTCCCACATATATCCTGTCACAGCCCCACAAGGATAGTGTAAACCCCTGCATTGCCCGGTTCGTGATGGTTCGTTTTTGTCCTGGTTAGACCCCTTGGGGCTTGGATGCGATGGTGACTTAGTGTTAGCTTGACCGAGAATTTTGAAACGTTCAATGAAAATCCGACTGTTGGGGGATTATAACTTTGTTAGGAGTGGGGGGGGTGGAAAATTTAAATGATCTGAAGATCTTTTTTTTTTCAATCTTTGAGGGAAAAAGGAAGGAAAATGTAGATTGGAAAAGGGTTTTGGGTGCACTTTCCCTCGTCAAGAAACCGGGACAAACAAATTCGGTTCTTAGACCTTTTAAGATCTTGGGCAGTGTTGCTATAGCCCTCTGGAGCATCTCAGGTCAGGGGGCTGGTGTTGCTATAGACCTCGGGAGCATCTCAGGTCAGGGGGAAAGTGTTCAAGACCCGGGAGCATCCCCAGGTCATGGGCTAGTGTTGTTTGGAGACCCTGGAGCATCTCAGGTCATGGGCTAGTGTTGCAAGACCTTTTGGAGCATCTCGGTATGGATTAGTTTTTATAGCCCTTTGGGAATTTTTATATATGCTTGCCCCGGGAGAGAGTATGCTGGTGCAAATGACTGTGTAATAATCTTCACATATACCAGGAAATTGGAGAATGATAAAATTTGGGTTTAAGATTCAAAATTTAAATGAGTCACTGTGAATGTGTATAGTTTGTTTTAAATCGGGAGGTGAGTGTATGTATGGACATATGTGTGTGTGTGTGTGAATATTTATGTGAATATGGTTTCTCAAGTGGGATATGTGCGTGTTTTTTTGTGTGTGTGGGGAGTCTGGTAAAAGGAGGTATGTGGAAAGAATACACAGTTTGGGTGGTAGTGTATATGTGTGTACTCACCATGTGTACTCCCCTTTTTTTGGGTTGCAGGGGTTTTGAGTCATAGCTCCTGGCCCCGCCCTTTTTTCACTGTTTTCTCCTAGGTCCTCTCTCCCCTGCTCCATGAGCTTTATCAAACCAGTCTTAAAACTATTTTGGGGTTCCTGCCCCAAATGTCGTTTTCTAGGCTATTCCACTTCCTGACAACTCTATGACTGAAGAAATACTTCCTAACATCCCTTTGACTCATAGGAGTCTTCAATTTCCAATTGTGACCCTTTGTTTCTGTGTCCCCCCGGAACATCTTGTCTCTGTCCCCCTTTTATCTTTTCCCCTCAAGTATTTTATTTGCCCGTTATCATGTCTCCCCTAACCCTCCTGTCCTCTAGTGTCATCAGTCCGTTTTCCCTTAACCTTTTTTTCTTTGGGACCAACCCCCTTAGCTCGGGGACTAGTCTTGTTGAAAACCCTTTTGCACTTTCTCTAATTTCTTGACGTGCTTGACCGGGGTGGGGGTTTCCCAAAACTGGTGATGCATACCCCATTGGGCCTGAGATATTGTATACAGAGTTTTGAATGTTTCCCCTTAGTGAGGTTTTGGGAACGCTATTCTTAGGTTTGCCACCCGCCCGTATGCTGCAGCAGTTTCGATTGATGTGTGCCTCGGGAGATGTGCTGGTATTATATCACCCCAAGATCTTTTTTTTTTTGGGAGGGGGTTTGCGGGTCTTTGGCCACCTGGGACTATACCCCCTGTCGGGCGGTTTTCTTTCCCCTTTTCCGATATTAAAAGGATTTTAAACGGCAGGGTTAAATTCAGGGAAGGTTACGGGACCGGGCCCGGTGCCTGTCCAGGTCTTTTTTGTAGTCCTGCCTGATCCTCGCCTGATTTGTTTCCTTCCATTAACTTCACATTCTGAAAAGGGAAAATTTGGGAGTCTATCCCCCCCCAAGGTTATTCACATATACCAAAACAGACAGGCCCCAGGACTAAATCGGAAAATTCCACTGTAAAGGGTGCCCATTTGACACCTCGTCACGTACCATGACTGTTGTTCCCTTTCCTGTCAGATATTCACTGATCCATTGCAGTGCTTTTCCTGTTACGGGGCCTGACCCTCAGTTTTGAAACCCTCTTGTGAGAAACTGTGTCGAACGCCTTTTTGGGCAGCCCAAAAACCCAGCCCCACCCAAACCCTTTTCTCTTTGTTTATTTGTTACCTTGTCATAAAAACTCCAGAGGTTTGGAAAAGGTTTTTCCCCCTTCCCTAAAACCGTCCCTTTGTCGTTTATGTTTGGCCTTTCTGGGTGCTCCATATTTCCCCTCCTGATGATCTTCCATGATTTTGCATACTATACACGTCAGTGACACAGGTCTGAAAATTTAATGCCTCGTGTCTGTCTCCTTTTTTAAAAAGGGGACTACATTTCCCATTTTCCCCACGCCCCGGTAGCGCCCAGTTTCAATGGAGGGGTTTTAAGGTTTTTGGAGTGGACAAAACACCCTCTCCCTCTCTAAGGCCCCCAAGGAGAAATGTTGTCCGGTTCCCCGCTTTGAGGGGGACGAGTTAAATAGCAGCTTCTTCACCCTCCTCCTCGGTTGTGTGATTTCATCCAGCACTTGTTGGTATACCCCCCTTATTTTAAATTTCCTGGAGCCCTTTCCCTGTCTCCTGTGTAAATACTTTTAAATCTCATGTTGAGCTCCTCACATACCTCTTGGTCGTTTCGGAACCCCCCACCTTCCTTCCTCAGCCTGATTACCTGGCCCTTTGACTGTTGTTTTCCTACGATGGGATATAAAAGTTTGAGTCAATTTGATTTTTGATGTTATATCATTTTCGAAATTTGTCGCTGAGCCCCCTTTTTCTTACCTGTGCATATTCGTTTCTGGCTTTTTGGCAACCCTCTTTTTTTTTTTCCGGGGCCCTTTTGTTTTTTTTTTTTTTTCCATTTTTTAAATTATTTTTGCCCCCTTTTACCCCTCTGGGTAAACCCAAAGGACTCGTTCTGGTTTTCCCCATTACTTTTTGTTTCCCGGGGGGAAAATTCTTCGCCCTTTTTTTTGGTTGTTACATACCATCTTTTTTTTACTGGTTTTCCTGCCAATTTTCCCCTTTAATTTTGCTCTTGTGGGAAGTTTTTCATCCCTTGGACCCCCTTTTGTATTTTCTTTTTTCCCTTTCTTTTCCTGCCCTCTCCACTTGTAGTAAACCTATATAATAAAAGGGCCAAAAACCAAATGATCACTAGCCCCAAGGGGGCCCTTTTTCATACGTGATATCCTCGAGGTCCCCAAGGTAATTGGGTTTCCAGCCCCTGGATCATCCCCATCTTTTTGGGATTTTCCTAACATGTTGATGCATGAGGTTTTCAGTACCACATCCATCATTTTGGGCCCCCATGATTTGGGATTTCGGGGCCCCGGGTTTTTCCCAAATCTTTTTGCATTGAAATCACCTTTCACCCCCCCTTTGCCCCCCATGTGGGCTCTTCTGGCTACCCCTGGCTAGGGGTTCCCCATTGCTCTGTTGTTCAGTCGTATTTTTTTTGGCCCCCTGCGGGTTCTGTAAGGGGGAAAACAGCAATTACCACCTTAGGGCCCCTTGACTAAATTTGTTCCATTAGGGTAGTCCTTTCCCCCAATTCCATCCTTTTTCCTTTTCCCATTTCCCCAAACCCCCACCTGTTTTTAAATTAGATAACCCTTTTCCCCCCCTCTGCTCCTTTTATTTTCCTGAGGATTTGATATCCGGGGGGAAAGATTGCATCTGTTATCATCCGGGTGAGTTTCTGTTTTTTGTGAGGCAAATTCTGGGGGTTCTCCCATTTTTCCCTGCCACTCCCCCACATTTATTCGTTTACCATCTGCATTTGTATACCAAACCTTTTTCTTTTCAAAACCTGGGTTTTTGGGGGACATTGGGGCTCTAGTTTCCCTTTTCCCCCCCATTTTCCCCCCTTTTTATGAGCTTTCCTCCCCAATTTTCCCTTTTTAGATTTTATCCCCCAGCCCCCTATTTTTCCGCCCTCCCCCTTTCCCCCCTTTTTTTTTTTTTTAAGATGCCACAGAGTGAAAAACTATGTATTTATGTTGGTTGTTTTGTGGTGTGATTGCCTTTAAGGGGGGGTGGAGGGGGGAGGGGGGGAAAAAATGGGGGGCAGTGGGGAAATGGAAGAGGGGGGGGGGGGGGAAAGGGGGGGATTATGTGGAGGGGGAGTGGGCCGGGGGGGAAAAGGGGTAAAGAAAGTGGGAGGGGGAGGGGGAGGGGTTTGGGTGGGGAGGGAGGAGGGGGGTGTGGGGGGGCCTGTGGGGGTTTTGTGTATGTGTGTGTGTGTGTGTGTTTTTGTGTGTGTGTGTTTTTTGTGTGTGTGTTTTATGATAGTTTTTTGTGTGTGTGTGTGTGTGGGTTTTTTTTTTTTTGTGTGTGTGTTAGTTTTTGTGTGTGTGTTTAGTGTTTGTGTGTGTGTTATTTTTTGTGTGTGTTTAGTTTTTGTGTGTTTTGGGATGTTTTTTGTGTGTGTATTTTGTATTTTGTGTTTTAAAAGGGGGTTTTTTAAAAATAGTGGTAAAAATTTTGTGTTATGGTGTAGGGGGTTTTGGGGGGTTTTTGGGTGACTTTTTCCCCCGCAGTCCCCTTTCCCCTTCCTGGGCCTGACACCTGACCTCCCATTTAAATTTTGTATATTTTTGTGTGTGTGTGTGTGTGTGTGTGTATGTGTGTGTGTGTGTGTGTGTGTGTTTATTTGGAAAAGTAGTGTTAAAATTGGGGGGGTATGGTGAAATTTATGTTGTGTGGGGGTTTTGGAAATGTATTTAAGTCCCCTCCCCCCTTGACACACCTGATCTCCAGTTAATGATTATATGTTCACCTGTCTGTCGTTTTTTATGAAATTACCAAATTTATTTGTTCCCGGAAATATATCCTTTTCCCTTTTTTTGGGGGACCCACAAACAGTTTTTGGGGTTGGGGGTTTTGGGGAATTCACCCCCCCCGCCCACATAGGTAAATATTTTCAGGGTGACCTTGGAGGTTAGTATCCTGAGTTGTCCAACTCAAGGGTTTCGGGGATATCCATTTTCTTTTTTTATATAAAAAAACCATTACTGTTTTTTTTTTCACTTGTCACATTTTTTTTCCTTTTTATTTGGGGTGACCCCGGGAACGTGCCGGGAGCAAACAGGCCCCCCCCCCCCCAAATTTATTTCGTTAAAAAATTATTTCCCCCACACTTTTGTGGCTCGGGGAACTCAAATCGTTAAGGGTTGTTCATCCCCCGAAAATTAACCCCCTGGTCCCCGCACCCCCCAAAAAAACTTTATTCACAGCCCCAGGGGCCCAGCCCCCCGTTTTTGTGTTTTGGTGTTGTTGTTTGTGTTTGTGTGTGTGTGTGTGTTGTGTGTTTTTTGTTTTTTTTTTTTTTTGGGGGGGGGGGGGGTGTGTGTACCACCAATTTTCTCACCAAGGGTTTCGGGGGCAACCGCCCTGGCCCCCGCCTTTCGTTCGGGGGGGGCTCTGTCCCCCTGTCCATAGTTTTATAAACCCCTTTTTTTTAAAACTATGAGGGCCCCCTCCCCTTTTCTTTTCTGCCCATTCCATTCCTAAATCGTAAGAAATGTTTCCTGAATCCCTTTACTCATCTAGTCTTCTTCAAATTGGCCCCTTGTTTCTTTTTTCCTCAAACAACCTGTCCATCGACCTTTCAATTCCCCCCAGATTTTTTGCGTTATCATGTCTCCCTGACCCTTTTTCCTCCGTGTTTTTTTGTCCTTTTCCCTAACCTTTTTTCATAAACGACCCCTTTTGTGGAACAACCCTTGTCGAAAACCCTTTTTCACTTTTTTAGTTTCCTTGCTTGACCAGGGGGTTCCCCGACTGGTGCATATTCTATTTGGCCCCATACACGGATGGTGTTTGAAAACCCTTTGTTGGTAAGGAACGCAATCAAGGTTTGCCAGAGCCCTATGCTGGCAGTTTCTGGGTTTATTTTCCCCCGGGGCGTGCTGGGGTTTCCACTAAGGTCTTTCCCTTTCCCGGGTTTTTTACCTTTTGTCCCCTAGTTTACTCTGTCAGGGTCTTTTTGCCCTTTGACCTAAACTTTGCTTTTGGGGGGGTTGAATTGGGGCCAACGGACCAGTTGGTTTCCCCGGCGTTTGCACCCCTGGGTCCCTTCCGATGTGTTTCCCTTAAATTTTCACATCATCCGCAATAGAGAACTTCGTTTCATCCCGTCCGTCAGTTTTAATATACCAGGAATAACATTCCAGGACTGACCCCCGGGGCCCCCCGTCACGGCGCCCCCGGGAATACCACGCAAGACCCCTTTTCCCCCCTTTGGGGGTTCCCCTATTCCATTC
>WNWK01044884.1:0-14938 GCA_009830355.1 Cherax destructor | reverse complement strand
CAATATTATGTAATAAAATATACTTATTGGTAAAAAAATGAAAAGATGGGGAGGTTGGGAAGTGGAATATTCAAATGGCTTCAGGAAGAAACCGAGATATTCTTCCTTGAAGCCTTTTATCCACTTCCCCGAGACTATGGGTCCCACAATAATGTGAGAAGTCACGAAAGTGCTTGGAATTTCTCTTTTTTCATAGTGGTTGTTTTGCATATATATATATATATATATATATTATATATATATATATATATATATATATATATATATATATATATATATATATATATATATATATATATTTATATATATATATATTTATATATATATGTTTATATATATATATATTTATATATATATGTTTGTGTGTGTGAGAGTGTGTGAAGGGAAGTAAATCTTCTAGAACTGACTGCCCCCAGCCTCAGAGAAGAGAATAAAGGTACTTCAGTTAAAACTGATGTTTCTTCCTGTTGCTGTGTATTTTATTCTATACAATCCCCTGTATGTCATGAACTTTATTTGAAAACAAAATACATTGAAAAAAAAGATGCAATGGGATGGAGAACATCGTGTATGACATCTCAAGACCTACGTATTAAATACATCATTCATCTTCCCGGTGGTGGCTGGTGAGCCCAGACTGCTGCAGCAATTTTCTCTTTGGATAGCAACGCTGAGTTTCTGAAAGAGAAAGCTGGCCGTGCTGGGGTCCTTGCTTCTGTGACGAGTTTTTCACCTAACACTTTAAAAAAGCTTAATATCACACTTACCTTATGCTGTGTGTGTGTGTACTCACCTAGTTGTACTCACCTAGTTGTGGTTGCAGGGGTCGAGTCATAGCTCCTGGCCCCGCCTCTTCACTGGCCGCTACTGGGTCACTCTCCCTGCGCCATGAGCTTTATCATACCTCTTCTTAAAGCTATGTATGGAGCCTGCCTCCACTACATCACTTCCTAAACTATTCCACTTCCTGACCACTCTGTGACTGAAGAAATACTTCCTAACATCTCTGTGATTCGTCTGAGTCTTCAACTTCCAACTGTGTCCCCTTGTTGCTGTGTCCCATCTCTGGAACATTCTGTCTCTATCCACTTTGTCAATTCCTCTCAGTATCTTATATGTTGTTATCATGTCCCCCCTATCTCTCCTGTCCTCCAGTGTCGTCAGGTCGATTTCCCTTAACCTCTCCTCGTAGGACATACCCCTTAGCTCTGGGACTAGTCTTGTTGCAAACCTTTGCACTTTCTCGAGCTTCTTCACGTGCTTGGCTAGGTGTGGGTTCCAAACTGGTGCTGCGTACTCCAGTATGGGCCTAACGTACACAGTGTACAGGGTCCTGAACGATTCTTTATTAAGATGTTGGAATGCTGTTCTTAGGTTTGCTAGGCGCCCATATGCTGCAGCAGTTATTTGGTTGATGTGCGCCTCAGGAGATGTACCTGGTGTTATACTTACCCCAAGGTCTTTTTCTTTGATTGAGGTTTGCAGTCTCTGGCCCCCTAGGCTGTACTCCGTCTGCGGTCTTCTTTGCCCTTCCCCAATCTTCATGACTTTGCACTTGGTGGGGTTGAACTCCAGGAGCCAATTGCTGGACCAGGCTTGCAGCTTGTCCAGATCCCTTTGTAGTTCTGCCTGGTCCTCGTCCGCTTGAATTCTTCTCATCAGCTTCACATCATCTGCAAACAGGGACACTTCGGAGTCTATTCCTTCCGTCATGTCGTTCACAAATACCAGAAACAGCACTGGTCCCAGGACTGACCCCTGTGGAACCCCGCTCGTCACCAGCGCCCACTCTGACACCTCACCACGTACCGTGACTCGCTGTTGTCTTCCTGACAGGTATTCCCTGATCCATTGTAGTGCCTTCCCTGTTACCCCTGCCTGGTCCTCCAACTTTTGCAATAATCTCTTGTGTGGAACTGTGTCAAACGCCTTTTTACAGTCCAAGAATATGCAATCTTCCCACCTCTCTCTCTCTTGTCTTATTGCTGTCACCCTGTCATAGAACTCCAGTAGGTTTGTGACACAGGATTTCCCGTCCCTGAAACCGTGTTGGCCATCGTTGATAAGCTCATTCCTTTCTAGGTGCTCCACCACTCTTCTCCTGACTATCTTCTCCATGACCTTGCATACTATACATGTCAGTGACACTGGTCTGTAGTTTAGTGCTACGTTCCTGTCTCCTTTTTTTAAAAATTGGAACTACATTTGCTGTCTTCCATACCTCGGGTAGTTGCCCTGCTTCGATAGATGTGTTGAAGATTGTTAAGGGTACACACAGCTCCTCTGCTCCCTCTCTCAGGATCCATGGAGAAATGTTATCCGGCCCCATCGCCTTTGAGGTATCTAGCTCGCTTAGTAGCCTCTTCACTTCCTCCTCAGTTGTGTGTATTGTGTCCAGCACCTGATGGTGTACCCTACCTCTTCTCCTTTCTGGAAGCCGCCCCTCTATCTCCTTTGTGAACACCTCTTTGAATCTCATGTTGAGCTCCGCACACACTTCACGGTCATTTCTTGTGACCTTCCCTCCTACCTTCCTCAGCCTGATCAACTGATCCTTGACTGTTGTTCTCCTGATGTGGCTGTACAGCAGCTTTGGATCAGATTTGGCTTTCGCTGCTATGTCATTCTCGTACTGTCTTTGGGCCTCCCTTCTGATCTGTGCATATTCATTTCTGGCTCTGCGACTGATCTCCTTATTCTCCGGGGTTCTATGCCTTCTGTACCTCTTCCATTCCCTTGTACACTTGGTTTTGGCTTCCCTGCACCTTTGGGTGAACCATGGGCTCATCCTGTCTTTTTCGCTTCTCCTGTTACCCTTGGGTATAAACCTCTCCTCAGCTTCCTTGCAAATTGTTGTCACATATTCCATCATCGCATCTACTGACTTCCCTTCCATCTCTCTGTCCCACTGAACTCCATGCAGGAAGTTCCTCATGCCTACATATTCACCTTTCTTGTAGTTTGGCTTCATTCGTGCAGCCCTTCTTGCTTCCCCTTCTACTTGTAACTCTACTATGTATTCGAAACTTAGAACCATGTGATCACTGGCTCCAAGGGGGCTTCGTCCTCTCCTCTCTCTCTGGTAGTGTCCCTTACGTGTGTGTGTGTACTCACCTATATGTACTCTCCTATATGTGGTTGCAGGGGTCGAGTCATAGCTCCTGGCCCCGCCTCTTCACTGGTCGATACTAATTCACTCTCTCCCTGCTCCATAAGCTTTATCATACCTCTTCTTAAAGCTATGTATGGAACTTGCTTCCACTATTTCACTCTCCAGATTATTCCACTTCTTTACAACTCTAAGGCTAAAGAAATACTTCCTAACATCCCTATGACTCATCTGAGTTTTCAGCTTCCAATTGTGGCCCCTTGTTCCTGTATCCCATCTCTGAAACATTCGAGCCCTGTCCACCTTGTCAATTCCTCTTAGTATTTTATACGTTGTTATCATGTCCTCCCTGTCCCTCCTGTCCTCTAGTGTCATCAGGTTGAGTTCCCTTAACCTCTCCTCATAAGACATACCTCTCAGTTCCGGGACTAAACGTGTTGCAAATTTTTGCACTTTCTCCAATTTCTTGACGTGTTTGACTAGGTGAGGGTTCCATACTGGTGCTGCATACTCCAGTATTGGCCTGACATACACGGTGTACAATGTCATGAATGACTCCGTACTCAGATGTCTAAACGCTAATCTCAGGTTTGCCAATCGCCCATATGCTGCAGAAGTTATTTGATTGACGTGCGCCTCAGAAGACATGTTCGTTATAATGCTTACTCCAAGATCCTTTTCTTTAAGTGACGTTTGCAGCCTTTGATTCCCTAACATGTATGCCGTCTGCGGTCTTCTGTGTCCTTCCCCAATCTTCATGACCTTACACTTACTGGGGTTAAACTCCAGGAGCCATTTGTTTGACCAGACTTGTAGTCTGTCCAGATCCCCTTGTAATCTTAACTGATCCTCGTCCGCTTGTATTCTCCTCATCAGTTTCACATCAGCGAACAGTGACACTTCTGAATCTATTCATTCCATCATGTCATTCACATATACAAGAAACAGCACCGGACCTAGGACTGACCCTTGTGGAACCACAGTCGACACAGGTGCCCACTCTGACACCTCGTCACGTACCATGACTCGTTGTTGCCTCCCTCTCAGATATTCTCTGATCCATTGCAGTGCCTTTCCTGTTACGTGTGCCTGATCCTCTAGCTTTTGCATTAACCTCTTGTGAGGAACTGTGTCGAACGCCTTCTTGCAGTCCAAGAAAATGCAGTCTATCCACTCCTCTCTCTCGTGTCTTACTTGTGTTACCTTATCATAAAACTACAGTAGGTTTGTGACACATGATTTTCCTTCCCTGAAACCGTGCTGGTTGTCGTTTATAAGCTTGTGTCTTTCTAGGTGCTGCACCACTCTCCTTCTGATGATCTCCATGACTTTGCATACTATACACGTCAGTGACACAGGTCTGTAGTTTAATGCCTCGTGTCTATCTCCTTTCTTAAAAATTGGGACTACATTTGCCATCTTCCACGCCTCAGGTAGTTGCCCAGTTTCAATGGATGTGTTGAAGATTTTTGTTAGTGGCACACACAACATCTCTGCTCTCTCTCTAAGGACCCACGGATAAATGTTGTCCGGTCCCACCGCTTTTGAGGTATCGAGTTCACATAGCAGCTTCTTAAGAACATAAGAACATAAGAAAGGAGGAACACTGCAGCAGGCCTGTTGGCCCATACTAGGCAGGTCCTTCACAATCCGTCCCACTAACAGAATATTTGCTCAACCCAATTTTCAATGCTACCCAAGAAATAAGCTTTGACAATTCTACCCACTCATGCGCGAGTCCCACTCAAATCCAACCCCTCTCACTCATTAATTTATCCAACCTAAATTTGAAACTACCCAAGGTCCTAGCTTCAATAACCCTACTAGGCAGACTGTTCCACTCATCAACTACCCTATTTCCAAACCAATACTTTCCTATATCCTTTCTAAATCTAAACTTATCTAACTTGAATCCATTATTGCGGGTTCTCTCTTGGAGAGATATCCTCAAGACCTTATTTATATCCCCTTTGTTAATACCCATTTTCCACTTGTATACCTCGATCATGTCTCCCCTCATTCTACGTCTTACAAGTGAATGTAATTTTAGGGTCTTCAATCTTTCTTCATACGGAAGATTTCTAATGCTATGTATTAATTTAGTCATTCTACGCTGAATGTTTTCTAACGAATTTATGTCCATTCTGTAATATGGAGACCAGAACTGAGCTGCGTAATCTAGGTGAGGCCTTACTAATGATGTATAAAGCTGTAATATAACCTCTGGACTTCTGTTGCTAACACTTCTTGATATAAATCCCAGTAATCTATTTGCCTTATTACGTACGCTTAGGCATTGCTGTCTTGGTTTAAGGTTGCTGCTTACCATCACCCCCAAGTCCTTCTCGCAATCTGTATGGCTAAGTTCTACGTTATTTAACTTATAAGTGCTTGGGTTATGGACACTCCGAGCTTCAGAACCTTGCATTTATCTACATTGAACTGCATCTGCCACTTTTCTGACCACGAATTAAGTTTGTCTAAATCTTCCTGAAGTTCTATGACATCTATGTTTGAATCAATTATCCTACCTATCTTCGTGTCGTCGGCGAATTTGCTCATATCACTAGTAATTCCCTCATCAAGGTCATTGATATATATTATAAATAACAATGGGCCTAAGACTGATCCCTGTGGAACACCACTTGTTACAAGTCCCCATTCGGATTTAACCCCATTTATGCACACTCTCTGCTTCCTATTGGTGAGCCATGACTCGATCCATGACAGCACTTTTCCCCCAATGCCATGAGCTGCCACTTTCTTTAACAGTCTCTGGTGTGGTACTCTATCAAAAGCCTTACTAAAGTCTAAATAAACAATATCGAATTCTTTATCGTGATCAACAGCCTCAAAAGCTTTACTGAAGAAGGTTAATAAATTAGATAGGCAGGAACGGCCCCTCGTGAATCCATGCTGGGTATCATTAATCAAATTATGGTTATCTAGATGGCTTCTAATAATATCAGCTATAATTGACTCTAGTAATTTGCCTACAATTGAGGTCAGGCTTATTGGGCGGTAGTTTGACGGTAGTGACTTGTCCCCTGCTTTAAAAATAGGAATTACATTAGCTATCTTCCACATATCAGACACTACACCTGTTTGAAGAGATAAATTAAAAATGTTAGATATTGGTTCACAGAGTTCCATTTTGCATTCTTTAAGAACCCTTGCAAAAAGCTCATCAGGACCCGGCGATTTATTTTGTTTCAGTCGGTCCAGCTGTTTCATAATCATTTCGCTAGAAATTTCATAATCATTTCATAATCAATTTCATAATCATTTTCATAATCATTTCTTCACCTCCTCCTCGGTTGTGTGTATTTCATCCAGCACTTGTTGGTATACATCTCCCTATTCTGAATTCCTGGAGTCCTTCCTGTCTCCTCTGTAAAGACTTCATTAAATCTCATGTTGAGCTCCTCGCATACCTCTTGGTCGTTTCTTGTGAACTCCCCACCTTCCTTCCTCTGCCTGATTACCTGGTCCTTGACTGTTGTTTTCCTCCTGATGTGGCTATACAACAGCTTCGGGTCAGACTTGACTTTTGATGCTATATCATTTTCATATTGTCGCTGAGCCTCCCTTCTTACCTGTGCATATTCGTTTTTGGCTCTTCGGCTAATCTCTTTATTTTCCTGGGTCCTTTATCTTCTGTAATTTTTCCATTCTCTATTACACTTAGTTTTTTGCCTCCCTACACCTCTGGGTGAACCAAGGACTCGTTCTGGTCTTCCTATTACTTCTGTTTCCCTTGGGGACAAACCTCTCTTCTGCCTCTTTGCATTTGGTTGTCACATATTCCATCATTTCTTTTACTGGTTTTCCTTCCAATTCTCTCTCCCACTGAACGTCTTGTAGGAAGTTCCTCATGCCTGTGTAGTCCCCCCTTTTGTAGTTTCGTTTCTCCCTTTCTATTCCTGCTCCCCTCTCCACTTGTAGCTCAACTATATAATCAAAACACAGAACCAAATGATCACTAGCTCCAAGGGGCCTTTCATACGTGATATCCTCGAATTCCGAACTACTCAAGGTGAATACTAGGTCCAGTCTTGATGAATCCTCCCCACCTCTCTCTCTGGTAGTCTCTAACATGTTGATGCATGAGGTTTTCCAGTACCACATCCATCATATTAGCTCTCCATGATTCAGGACCCCCATGGGGCTCCAGGTTTTCCCAATCAATCTCCTTGTGATTGAAATCACCCATAACTAGTAACTTTGCTCTCCCCATGTGGGCTCTTCTGGCTACCTCGGCTAGTGTGTCTACCATTGCTCTATTGCTCTCGTCGTATTCTTCTCTTGGCCTCCTGCAGTTCTGTGGCGGGTTGTACATTACAGCATTTACCACCTTATGGCCTTCAGACTGAATTATTCCTACTATGTAGTCCCTTTCGCCCATTCCATCCATTCCTTCCACTTCCTCAAATCCCCACCTGTTCTTAATGAGCAGTGCAACTCCTCCTTCCCCTCTGCTTCCTCAATCTTTCCTGAGGATTTGATATCCGGGTGGAAAGATTGCATCTGTTATCATCCTGGTGAGTTTCGTTTCTGTGAGTGCTATTATGTCTGGGGATGTCTCTTTTATTCTTTCATGCCACTCCTCACATTTATTTGTTATACCATCTGCATTTGTATACCAAACCTTCAACTTCTTTTCTAAAACCGTAGTCTGGGGGGTACGTTGGGGTTGGGAAAGTGGGAGATCTGATGGGGAACTATGGGTGGTTGGTGTGAAGGTGGAGTTTGTAATGAGGTGGGTGGAATCATTGGGTATGGCATATGTGTTTTGGGTTAGATTGTTTGGTTGCATTGGGGTTGTCCAGGTTGGGGGACATCTGAAGGTTGTTGTATTAGAGCTTCCTCCTGAGTCTGGGTTCTCCTGTCCATCTCTCTTTCCTCCTTTTGTCTCTGTACCCTCTCTTTCAGTTTCTGTCTTTCTTCCCGTGTTCTGTCGCGGTGGAGATACACCCTCCGGTACTCTGACATATCCCTTAGTTTTGCTTTCTCCTGCAGGATCCTGTTTCGAGTCAATTCTGCTTTGAAAATCACTTTGACTGGCCGGATTCTTCCTCTTACAAACCCCCCTATTCTCAGAAAATTTGCCAGCTGGGTCATGTCATCTTCTCCTATGGCTTTCATGATGTTTTCAAACGCATTTTTCTCCCCTTGTCTTCTTGCTTCGTAAGTTTCCCCTTCAGCTTCCTGGAGCCCATAAACAAAGACTGATCTCTCTCTTTCATTCTCCCACTGCCTATCCCTATGTAACCCCTGATTCGATTTAGTTGCCTCCATTGCAGCTTTCCTTTCTTCAATCTCTTCACTGTCTGTTATCCCTTGGCCCAGTGGCCTGTCGCTTTCCCTTAACTTTCCCTGTGCACTGCTGTGGTCTGTTAGGGCTTCTACGTATAGCTTAGCTCTCCCTTTTACTACACTCCCCTCGATTGTTCCTGATGTGATCCTCTCTTTTTCTCGGGCTCCACGATGGTCTGATATGGCCTCTGCATACAGTTTCACTCCGTTCTCTACAGTCTACTTTGTGACTGAGGTAGCAGTTTCTGCTACCATGTCCACATTGCTTTTTAGTTCTTTAGGTTGTTTCAAATTTTTCAGTTCCTCTTCTAATCTCTGTATCTTAGCCTCTGCTGTTGTGACTTGCTTCTCCCACTTCCTGCTTTCTGCAGCTATCCTCTCCTCCATTTTCATGCTAAGCTCCTCTAGCTTCCTTCCCCACTCATATTCCCTTTTCATGAGCACTGCTGCCCAATTTCTGTTAGTTTTTTGTGTGTGTGTGTTAGTTTTGTGTGTGTGTGTGTGTGTGTGTGTGTGTGTGTTAGTTTTGTATGTATGTGTGTGTATGTATGTGTGTATGTATGTGTGTGTATGTGTGTGTATGTATGTGTGTATGTATGTGTGTGTGTATGTGTGTGTGTGGGTTGTGTGAAAAGTAGTGGTGAAATTGTGTGTAATGGTGTATGGGTGTGTATGTGGAGTTTGCGAGTGACACGTCGTCTTCAGTGCTTCTCTACCTGGCCTGACCTGACACACCTGACCTACCAGTTAATGTGTGTGTGTGTGTGTGGAACTATATGTGTGTGGATTTATTGTGTGAAAAGTACTGGTGAAATTGTGTTATGGTGTATGAGTGTGTGTATGTATGTATGTGGGGTCTGCGAGTAACACGTAGTCTACAGTGCTCCTCTACCTGGCCTGACCTGACACACCTTATTTACCAGTTAATGTATTCTATGATTCACCTGTCTGCTCGCCCTTTTCTACTAGAAATTACCAATTGCTGTTTGTTACCGAGTACTTGATATCCTATTCCTTATCTTACTATGAGAGTTGACCGTTCACAAACAGCTTAGCGGTTAGGTAATTGGAACTTACACCCGACACCCCGAAAACCACGCATAGGTGAATACTTGCGATGCGATGCAGCTTGGCCAGCGTGTAGTATCCTGTTGATTGTCCAACTCGATGTGATGTTCTGGCGTATATCCACTTTCGTTTCTTGTTGATATATAATATAACCTATTCACTGTATTTCTTTCACTTGTCACATATTTATTTCACTTTATTATCTAGGGTGACACACGTGGCAACGTCGCCTGGAGCACACTAGGCCCACTCTGACCCCGCCACCAAATATTTATTTCTAGTTAACTTATAAAATTATGGCTCTCCCCACACTTATGTGGCTCAGGGCAACTCGTAAATCACTTCAAAGGTTGTTCACTACCCTGACACACTTGATAACCCCTGCATTACCCTTGGGTAGCCCTCAAAAACACTTATATTCACAGAGCCCTACAAGTTGTGACTAGCCCACGCGGCGTAAGATGTGTGTGTGTGTGTGTGGGTGTGTGTGGGTGGATGTGTGTGCGTGCTTTGTTTGTGTGCTGTGTGCGCGAGCGCTGTGTGTACTCACCTAATTCACCTAATTGTACTCACCTAATTGTGATTGCAGGGGTCGAGACTCAGCTCCTGGCCCCGCCTCTTCGCTGTCCGCTACTGTGTGTGTGTGTGTGTGTGTGTGTGTGTGTGTGTTATGTGTAAGGAATCATTGTGAAACGCCTGACTGCAAATATGGAAAAAAAATCCTAGTGAAAAATAAGTAGATAAATGTTGAAAATAGTATAAAATACTGATAAGTTAATGATTAAGACACATGTGCAACAGATGGGTATGCTTATTGTTGAAACGTTTCGCCCACACTAAAGAAGCCTACTGTGCAGGCAAAACGTTTCAACCATATAGACATCGAACTGTTGCACATTTGTCTTAATCATCAAATAGATTTGTTTACAGAATATTCAAAGGAGCAAGAAGAAGAATCCAGAGAAGAATCATATGTTCTTAAGTGGGATGGCACCTTAAAGTTCAGTGATTGAAGACTACGACACTGGAACACGGAAAGAGCATTGGTCCACGCTTGCTGAATAAATGCATTTAAAAACTGCAGGAGGCCTATGGTCCACGTTAGTCCAATAAATGCATATGAGAACTGCAGGAGGCCTATGACCCACGCTGGCTGAATGAATGCATATAAGAACTGCAGGAGGCCTATGACCCCAGCTAGTCGAGCATGTAATTATCCCCCAAACAACTCAATTGGTACGCATACGGAAGTAGTGTGGACACAATTTCATGCAGTAACTAGATGGCAACTCTGTTTTTGTATCTATAATATTAGTAAGATGATGTCAACTAAATCGAAAAAAAGTTGACAGGCGAAAAACTTCAATAAAACAGAAACTGCAAATATTTATTAAATCTATAAATAGAATAATTGAGTCAACGCTGATGGCCCACCCTCAAGAGTCAACAAATCATCTAGAATAGGGTGTACAGACATACTTTTAAATGAAGATCTTCAGGTCGATACCTATTTTCAAATAATTTTTGTTTCTTTTGACAATAGAATGCGAACTATATTTTTATGAAAAACATTTTTGAGATGAATATTTTGAGAAAATTTTCTTGGATTTTTTTCCCGTGTCTACTTACACTATTTCATTATGGTCTAATATTTTCTTTCGATTTCTTTCGAGTTATATTTCCAAATATCTTCTCGAAGCAATGATTTAATATCATTCCAAGCATCTTCACACGCCGAGTAATTTGATGACTGTTACTCTTAATTGATCTGAGATAAGTCCTCTTTCCCTTTAATACTGGTACAATTACTCCTTTAATACTGATACAATTACTCCTTTAGTACTGGTACAATTACTCCCTTTAATACTGGTACAATTACTCCTTTAATACTGGTACAATTACTCTACTCTTTAATACTGGTACAATTACTCCCTTTAATACTGGTACAATTACTCCTTTAATACTGGTACAATTACTCCCTTTAATACTGGTACAATTACTCCCTTTAATACTGGTACAATTACTCCCTTTAATACTGGTACAATTATCCTTTAATACTGGTCAATTACTCCCTTTAATACTGGTACAATTACTCCCTTTAATACTGGTACAATTACTCCCTTTAATACTGGTAAATTACTCCCTTTAATACTGGTACAATTACTCCCTTTAATACTGGTACAATTACTCCCTTTAATACTGGTACAATTACTCCCTTTAATACTGGTACAATTACTCCCTTTAATACTGGATACAATTACTCCCTTTAATACTGGTACAATTACTCCTTTAATACTGATACAATTACTCCCTTTAATACTGGTACAATTACTCCCTTTAATACTGGTACAATTACTCCCTTTAATACTGGTACAATTACTCCCTTTAATACTGGTACAATTACTCCCTTTAATACTGGTACAATTACTCCCTTTAATACTGGTACAATTACTCCCTTTAATACTGATACAATTACTCCCTTTAATACTGGTACAATTACTCCCTTTAATACTGGTACAATTACTCCTTTACTCACTGTGTCGGCATCTTCTCTACTTAGAAGCATACATTAGACAGCTGCAATAAACACCACTTGGCTTTAACTCGTATAGTCGTTCGCTCGTATTCACAAACACCTCATCCATTCCTCCTTGTTTTCCCCTGTTCTCGTTCGTGCCTCTTCTAATTCCACTTCTTTTATCCCCTTCATTTCTGCCTTTTCTTTCATTATATGCGAAATTCCTTTTCTCCTCACTCTGGTTTATTAAAGTTCAATATAAGAAAACACGACGTTTCATCCAAAAATAAGTTCAAATTTTTTCAAGCTTTGGAAGATATGCATAAAGTTCATCAAATAATAAATTATAATACTAATGTTAAATGTTGCGACTACTTTAAATATATACAAAGCAGATCAAATTATTTTTAAGGCAAATGATAACTGCTTTATGAACTTTGATGGGAAGCTCTGTATATAGTGGAGGCAGGATCCATACATAGCTTTAAGTAGAGGTATGATAAAGCTAATGGAGCACGGAGAGGACCTAGTAGCAACCAGTGAAGAGGCGGGGTCAGGAGCTGTGAATCGACCCTTACAACCAAAATTAGGTGAGTACACACACCTCGCATATTCTGCAGGTGCTTAAGGAGGAGAATAGTACGTTCTACTGAGTGAGTCTAGCTATGGGTGAGTCCACACTGAAACCGAGTAGTTTTACCGAGGGTCGGTGGAAGCCGTTACAGGAAAGTGCAACAAACATATGACGTTACAAGTAAACAGCTGAATAACTGTCACCTCTGACAGCTTTGACTTATCGCGACGTGCATGACATCTACGTACTGCAGGCAGCTAGCTTATTAATATTTACAATACTAACAGTCTGGCAGACTCTACAACGGTTAATATCAGGCGACTTGATTCTATACAATGTAAAATAAGGATTGTATAGGAACGACTCAAACATGTCTCGGACTGTGGAGTATGGATCATGGATCGGTCGATCTGTATTTAGGTTATCTACGTGTCCTGGAGTTAGTTATATACAGTTTACAAACTGCTAAGGTTCGAAACTTGTACTTCACATGAATGATCAGTATTAAGCTTTATGCATTGTAATTTGACACAGTCACACAGAGTATGGCATAGTTACACAGTTTGAAACATAGTCAAACATTATCATTAGATGATACACACTCCCACAGAACAATGTAAGGTGACTCAAAAAAAAGTGTCATATGACAGTCATGCAGAACAATTTGAGGTGACACAGAGTCCAACATCAAGAATAAAGTAATGCAGTGACCAGTAATTAACTAATCTTGTCTCGCACAATATGCAAGAATGCTGGTGCTACAAAACACACTTGGTCCTACATGAGTCACATTTAGAAACTACATAGTCGCTCTCTGAAGCAAGAAGCACAGCATATGACACTAGCCCTTAGAGATAGATAGAGAGAGAGAGAGAGAGAGAGAGAGAGAGAGAGAGAGAGAGAGAGAGAGAGAGAGTCCCCTCCGCAGACAAGCAAAGGCGTCACAAATTCTAGTAGTCGCTTTCCGACAGTGCATCCCGTGTGGGGGAAACTTTAATTAGTAGCCCTTCAAAGGAAAAGTCCTGGAACCTCGATCTTTCCCCGACGTCTGAATTATTCCCACACTTTCCTACGAGAAAGAAGCGAGGACATCAGGTCACCAGATAGATAACATAAGAACATAAGAAAGGAGGAACACTGCAGCAGGCCTGTTGGCCCATACTAGGCAGGTCCTTCACAATCCATCCCACTAACAGAATAATTCCTCAACCTAATTTTCAATTCTACCAAGAAATAAGCTTTGAAGATTCTATTAACTCAAGTGCGAGTCCCACTCAAATCCAACCCCTCTCACTCATGAATTTATCCAACCTAAATTTGAAACTACCCAAGGTCATAGCTTCAATGACCCTACTAGGCAGACTGTTCCACTCATCAACTACCCTATTTCCAAACCAATATTTTCCTATATCCTTTCTAAATCTAAACTTATCCAATTTGAATCCATTATTGCGGGTTCTCTCTTGGAGAGATATCCTGGAAAAATAAACACATAAGCAGTGTAATGTGATCCTTTATTGACAATGTTTCGCCCACGCAGTGGGCTTTATCGAGTCACAGACAGATCTACCTGGAAAATGAGCAACATGGAGATATATAGGTACAGTCAGGTGGAGAATGCTGGGTCAGGTGGAGAAAGCTGCATGTGAGTCTTAAAAGTAGTGTGATAGTTAAAAACATAGTGTGACTTAAAGGACCTGCAGTGTACCATTCTTGAGTTCTAGGTGGGATAGCGTTGAAGAAGTTTCTTGGCAATAGGTTCAGCTATGTTGTAGAAGCCGTTGTTCTGGTTGAAGTTGTTGGATATACAGATGAGTGATGATTCTAGGATTCTTCGGTATTGCGTGTTGTCTTCTCTGGCGATGAGTCTTGCGTTTCTGTAGTTGATTAAATGGTTGTGTAAATTTCGGTTGAACACAGGCATTTCTTGAGTCGTCGATCTGCCTGCGTACTGGTGTTCTGAAATGCGTGTTTGTAGGTCTCTGGATGTTTCGCCAACGTATAATTTGCTGCAGCCATTACAAGGGATTGTGTATACCCCTGCCGTGGATTGAAGCTTTTCCTGTCTGTTACTGGTAATGTCCTTAATGGTGGTGGATGTGGAGGTGGATACTCGGAATGAGGTCTTAGAAAATGTTGGAAACTTGTTTGGAAATGGAGTTGGATAGGAAGGACTATGTATCTCTTCTCAGCAGTGTCTTTCTGGGTGTGTTGAAGATGTTTAATGCCCGTCGTCTGCAGTCTCTAATGAAGTGACGAGGATAGTGAAGTTTGGAAAAACTTGTTCAATGAGGGAGCATTCTTCTTCAAGGAACTCACTGCTGCAGATTCTGAGTGCGCGCAGGAAAGCCTA
>WNWK01044883.1:0-14938 GCA_009830355.1 Cherax destructor | reverse complement strand
CTGAAGCTAGGTTCAGCATAAACAATCCCAAACTGTGACAGTGCACAGATGCCTTATCGAATTAGGTCAGGATCTGTAGCAAGAGACCTGAGTAATCTCAGAGTGTCACTGTGACACACAACCCAGAAAAACGTCGAAAATCACTGTCTAGTATATCCTCTGTGAACAGAGTTACACAGAGTCCTGAGACGTATGTTTCGTCTCACCACCGAACACATACTCTACCACACAGAGTCTAAATTGCGAGAAAACAAGCAGAGACAGGAGAGAGGTGTTGTCTCAACGATGTCCAGCTGCATAGTGCTCTCGAGGAAGGAGGAGCAGCCACCCACCTAGGTGGAATCACGTGACTCCTCCCAGCAACAAGCCTAGTCTCATAATTTATAATATTACATCCTACCTAATAAACATAGCTAAGTAAAATAATAGTCCAATAATAGTCCAATAATAGTATAAAGCATGATATTAACGATTTAGCTATTATCGAGAATATCAGCAATATAAAATTATAGAAAATGGAAATATACATTATACAATATATACATTGAGGCCCATTCTTGGGCCACAATACACAGCGACAGGAACCAGGAGATAGAAAATCGACCCTAACTTGGGACCATCAATAGATCCTCTAAAACAGTCACAAAACTCCCTTTCTACTGAAGCTAGGTTCAGCATAAACAATCCCAAACTGTGACGGTGCACAGATGCCTTATCGAATTAGGTCAGGAGCTGTAGCTAGAGACGTGAGTTGTCTCAGAGTGTCAATGTGACACACAACCCAGAAAAACATCGAAAATCACTGTCTAGTCTATCCTCTGTGAACAGAGTTTCACAGAGTCCTGTGAAGTATGTTTTGTCTCACCACCGAATACATACTCTACTCAAACAAAGTCTAAATGGCAAGAAAACAAGCAGAGACTAGGAGAGAGGTGTTGACACAACGATGTCCAGCTGCGTAGTGCTCTGAGGAAGGAGAAGCAGCCACCCACCTCAGGTGGAATCACGTGACTCCCTCCCAGCAACTAGGCGCCGGCAGTACAACAAGCCTAGTGTCATATTCGGTAGTTTGCCAACTCCAGGGCAGCTACTACAAACCAGAGCACAATATATAATGTTACATCCTACCTATTACAAAAGCTAAGTCAAATAATGTTAAATAAAAGTCCAATAATAATATTAAGCACGATATTAACGATTTAGCTATAATCGAGAATATCAGCAATATAAAATTATAGAAAATGGAAAATATACATTAAATATATCATACATAGGTATATACATTGAGGCCCATTCTGGGGCAATAATACAGTGATATTTTAGATGTATCAGTGGTATTTTAGATGTACCAGTGGTATTTTAGATGTATCAGTGGTATTTTAGATGTATCAGTGGTATTTTAGATGTACCAGTGGTATTTTAGATTTACCAGTGGTATTTTAGATGTACCAGTGTTATTTTAGATGTACCAGTGGTATTTTAGATGTATCAGTGGTATTTTAGATGTATCAGTGGTATTTTAGATGTATCAATGGTATTTAAGATGTACCATTGGTATTTAAGATGTATCAGTGGTATTTAAGATGTAACAGTGGAATTTTAGATACACCTGTGGTATTTTAGATGTACCAGTGGTATTTTAGATATATCAGTATTGCGGCCCCAGAATGGGCCCCAATGTAAATTTATAATGTATATATTTTATGTATATTTCCATTTTCTATAATTTTATATTGCTGATATTCTCGATAATAGCTAAATCGTTAATATCGTGCTTTATACTATTATTGGACTATTATTTGACTTATATTTGACATTATGTAACATTATATATTATGTGCATGTTTGTAGTAGCTGCCTTGGAGTTGGCAAACTACCGTTTGAGACACTAGGCTTGTTATACTGCCGGCGTCTAGTTGCTGGGAGGAGTCACGTGATTCCACCTGAGGTGGGTGGCTGCTGCTCCTTCCTTGAGAGCACTACGCAGCTGGACATCGTTGAGACAACACCTCTCCTGTCTCTGCTTGTTTTCTCGCCATTTAGACTTTGTTTGGGTAGAATATGTGTTCTGTGGTGAGATG
This sequence comes from Cherax destructor, assembly GCA_009830355.1. Classification (NCBI taxonomy): domain Eukaryota; kingdom Metazoa; phylum Arthropoda; class Malacostraca; order Decapoda; family Parastacidae; genus Cherax; species Cherax destructor. Next base: position 12,857 of record WNWK01044883.1, on the reverse strand, counting down.
AAACATACTTCTCAGGACTCTGTGTAACTGTTCACAGAGGATAGACTAGACAGTGATTTTCGACGTTTTTCTGGGTTGTGTGTCACATTGACACTCTTTGATAACTCAGGTCTCTAGCTACAGCTCATGACCTAATTCGATAAGGCATCTGTGCACCGCCACAGTTTGGGATTGTTTATGCTGAACCTAGCTTCAGTAGAAAGGGAATTTTTTTGACTGTTATGGAGGATCTATTGATGGTCCCCAGTTAGGGTCGATTTTTTATCTCCTGGTTCCTGACGCTGTGTTGCTGTTGCCTGTTATATTGCTGTTATGCGAACTGGTCATTTTACTGGTCAATCAAGCTGTTCTGATTGTCAGTTTGTTAGAGAAGCTAGCTTATGAGAAGTTCAGTCGGACACTGGTTGAGTCGAGTCTTTAGAGTTACCTGGAGCTCACGCATACACACATATATTCTTATTTGCATATATCTGTATTATTGTACTTACTGACTTTGTACCTGATGATACTTTAGAGTCATTTGGATATATGTGCCCTCAGCACAACATTATTGTATATGAGAGCAATGTAGGAGCTAACCTCCTAATGCTTTACTTAATGAACATTCTGATTATTTGTACATTTATTTACTTTGAAACCCTAGACACTCACTTTGATTATAAAACTTTTAAATATATTTCGTTGGTTAGTACCCTACCAGTTGTAATCCTCTTAAGATATATATGTTGGATAACTGGACCAGGATACTGACTTTGTTGCAAAAGCCCAGTAACAGGCTGGATGCTAGAAGAACTATCCTTTTGAGTGTTCACTGGAGATGTCTATTACTAATAGATATCGTGTCTTTTTGTAACAATCAGTGGTATTTTAGATGTACCAGTGTTATTTTAGATGTACCAGTGGTATTTTAGATGTACCAGTGGTATTGTAGATGTATCAGTGGTATTTTAGATGTACCAGTGGTATTTTAGATATGCCAGTGGTATTTTAGATGTACCAGTGGTATTTTAGATGTGCCAGTGGGATTTTAGATGTATCAGTGGTATTTTAGATGTACCAGTGGTATTTTAGATGTACCAATTGTATTTTAGATGTATCAGTGGTATTTTAGATGCACCTGTGGTATTTTAGACGTATTAGTGGTATTTTAGATTTTCCAGTGGTATTTTAGATGTACCAGGTTTATTTTAGATGTACCAGTGGTATTTTAGATGTATCAGTGGTACTTTAGATGTACCAGTGGTATTTTAGATGTATCAGTGGTATTTTAGATGTATCAGTTATATTTTAGATGTATCAGTGGTATTTTAGATGTACCAGTGGTATTTTAGATGTATCAGTGGTATTTTAGATGTACCATTGGTATTTTAGATGTACCAGTGGTATTTTAGATGTACCAGTGGTATTTTAGAAGTATCAGTGGTATTTAGGATGTACCAGTGGTATTTAAGATGTATCAGTGGTATTTTAGATGTATCAGTGTTATTTTAGATGTACCAGTTGTATTTTAGATGTACCAGTGGTATATTAGATGCATCAGTGGTATTTTAGATGTACCAGTGGTATTTTAGATATGCCAGTTGTATTTTAGATGTACCAGTGGTATTTTAGATGTGCCAGTGGTATTTTAGATGTACCAGTGGTATTTTAGATGTATGAGTGGTATTTTAGATGTATCAGTGGTATTTTAGATGCACCTGTGGTATTTTAGATGTACCAGTGGTATTTTAGATGTATCAGTGGTATTTTAGATGTATCAGTTTTATTTTAGATGTACCAGTGGTATTTTAGATGTGCCAGTGGTATTTTAGATGTATCAGTGGTATTTTAGATGTACCAGTGGTATTTTAGATATGCCAGTGGTATTTTAAATGTACCAGTGGTATTTTAGATGTGCCAGTGGTAATTTAGATGTACCAGTGGTATTTTAGATGTATGAGTGGTATTTTAGATGTATCAGTGTTATTTTAGATGTACCAGTGGTATTTTAGATGTACCAATGGTATTTTAGATTTGCCAGTGGTATTTTAGATGTACCAGTGGTATTTCAGATGTACCAGTGGTATTTTAGATGTATCAGTGGTATTTCAGATGTACCAGTGGTATTTTAGATGTATCAGTGGTATTTTAGATGTATCAGTGTTATTTTAGATGTACCAGTGGTATTTTAGATGTGCCAGTGGTATTTTAGATGTATCAGTGGTATTTTAGATGTACCAGTGGTATTTTAGATATGCCAGTGGTATTTTAGATGTACCAGTGGTATTTTAGATGAGCCAGTGGTATTTTATATGTACCAGTGGTATTTTAGATGTATGAGTGGTATTTTAGATGTATCAGTGTTATTTTAGATGTACCAGTGGTATTTTAGATGTATAAGTGGTATTTTAGATATGCCAGTGGTATTTTAGATGTACCAGTGGTATTTTAGATGTACCAGTGGTATTTTAGATGTATCAGTGGTATTTCAGATGTACCAGTGGTATTTTAGATGTATCAGTGGTATTTAAGATGTACCAGTGTTATTTAAGATGTGTCAGTGGTATTTTAGATGCACCTGTGGTATTTTAGATGTACCAGTGGTATTTTAGATTTACCAGTGGTATTTTAGATGTATGAGTGGTATTTTAGATGTATCAGTGTTATTTTAGATGTACCAGTGGTATTTTAGATGTACCAGTGGTATTTTAGATATGCCAGTGGTATTTTTGATGTACCAGTGGTATTTTAGATGTATTAGTGGTATTTTAGACGTATCAGTGGTATTTTATATTTTCCAGTGGTATTTTAGATGTACCAGTGGTATTTTAGATGTACCAGTGGTATTTTTGATGTATCAGTGGTACTTTAGATGTACCAGTGGTATTTTAGATGTATCAGTGGTATTTTAGATGTATCAGTTGTATTTTAGATATATCAGTGGTATTTTAGGTGTACCAGTGGTATTTTAGATGTACCAGTGGTATTTTAGATGTACCATTGGTATTTTAGATGTACCAGTGGTTTTTTAGCTGTACCAGTGGTATTTTAGATGTATCAGTGGTATGTAAGATGTACCAGTGGTATTTAAGATGTATCAGTGGTATTTTAGATGCACCTGTGGTATTTTAGATGTACCAGTGGTATTTTAGATTTACCAGTGATATTTTAGATGTATCAGTGGTATTTTAGATGTATCAGTGGTATTTTAGATGTACCAGTGGTATTTAAGATGTATCAGTGGTATTTTAGATGTACCAGTTGTAATTTAGATGTATCAGTGGTATTTTAGATGTATCAGTGGTATTTTAGATATACCAGTGGTATTTTAGATGTATCAGTGGTATTTTAGATGTACCAGTGGTATTTTAGATGTACCAGTGGTATTTTAGATGTACCAGTGGTATTTTAGATGTACCATTGGTATTTTAGATGTACCAGTGTTATTTTAGATGTACCAGTGGTATTTTAGATGTATCAGTGGTATTTAAGATGTACCAGTGGTATTTAAGATGTATCAGTGGTATTTTAGATTTACCAGTGGTATTTTAGATGTATCAGTGGTATTTTAGATGTATCAGTGGTATTTTGGATGTACCAGTGGTATTTAAGATGTATCAGTGGTATTTTAGATGTACCAGTGGTATTTTAGATGTATCGGTGGTATTTTAGATGTACCAGTGGTATTTTAGATTTACCAGTGGTATTTTAGATGTATCAGTGGTATTTTAGATGTATCAGTGGTATTTTGGATGTACCAGTGGTATTTAAGATGTATCAGTGGTATTTTAGATGTACCAGTGGTATTTTAGATGTATCAGTGGTATTTTACATGTACCAGTGGTATTTTAGATATACCAATGGTATTATTGCAGACGCTGGGCTCACTTAGTGAACCTACAAAAATCACTAATCTCACTTTCCCTGTTATATATCAAATGGTTATAATCATGACAATAATTTTTAAAGTGGTGGATGGGTATGCCGGTGGAAGGCCTCGGTCAGATGACCAAAAGCTATAGCTGTGGGTCATAATATGACTAAAGACCCAAGTGAGGAAACACTTGTCCTGTTTCCTGACCAATCTTACCTAACCTAACCTCACTTTCGGTACACAGAACCCGTGGCACTTGGCGGACCTGCGTGCTGAGTGTTCAGTGTGAGTCAGCGACCAACTTCAGCGTCTGCACCTCCAGTATCTGCTCCTGTCAGTCAGGGTTTTACAAGAACAACACTGTGTGTCAATTCAGTAAGTAGAAGTCTACTCTCAGCCTTCAGTGAATTTTCTAGTTACTTCAAGTATTTGTTTTATTAGACCACCCTTGTTCTCCTTGGATTACCCTAACTCTCCCTGAACCACTCTTGCTCTCCCTTGACCACTCTAGCTCTCCCTTGACCACTCTAGCTCTCCCTTGACCACTCTAGCTCTTCCTTGACCACTCTAGCTCTCCCTGGACAATCCTAACTCTCTGGACCGCACTAACTCTCACTGGACCACCGTATTCTTTCTGAACCACCCTAACTTTCCCTGGACCCCCTAACTCTCCCTGGACCACCCCAACTCTAACTGGACCACCCTAACTCTCCCTGAACCCCTTTAGCTCTCTCTCTGGACCATCCCAACTCTTCCTGATCCACCCTAACTCTCCCTGGACCCCCTAACTCTCCTTGAACCACTTTAGCTCTCATGACCATCCTAACTCTCCATGGACCCCCTAACTCTCCCTGGACCACCTTAACTCTCCCTGGACCACCCTAACTCTCCCTGAGCCCCTTTAGCTCTCTCTCTAGACCATCCTAACTCTTTCTGGACCATCCTAATTCTTCCTAATCCATCCTAACTCTTCCTGATCCATCCTAACTCTTCCTGATCCATCCTAACTCTTCCTGATCCATCCTAACTCTTTCTGGACCATTCTAACCCTTCCTGATCCATCCTAACTTTTCCTGAACCATCCAAACTCTCCCTGGACTAGCTCTTTGTTTGGCCCACCCCAGCTTTCCCTTAAAATCGAATTAAAACTAAAGGAATCCTACAGGAATCAAGAAAGAATCAAAAGTATTTCTTTTCTTATGCCAAATCAAAGTCGAGAACAACATCCAGTATTGGGCCCCTACTTAAACGGGATGGGTCCTATACATATGACAGCAAGGAAATGAGTGAGTTACTAAAGTCCCAGTATGACTCAGTTTTTAGCGAGCCGCTAACCAGACTGAAAGTCGAAGACCTAAATTATTTTTTTATGAGAGTGCCACAGAACTTGGCAGACGCAAGCCTATCTGACATTAATTACCCTTACGCCAAATTTCTTCGAAAAGGCAATAAATGACATGCCCATGCACTCCCCTCCAGGGACAGACTCATGGAACTCCGTGTTCATCAAGAACTGCTTTTAACATTATATGGAGAGGGAGCCTGGACACTGGAGTCGTCCCGAAGTTACTAAAAACAACAGACATCGCCCCACTCCACAAAGGGGGCAGTAAAGCAATAGCAAAGAACTACTGACCAATAGCGGTAACGTTCCATATCATAAAAATCTTTGAAAGGGTTCTAAGAAGCAAGATCGCCACTCATCTAGATACCCATCAATTACACAACCCAGGGCAGCATGTGTTTAGAGCAGGTCGCTCCTGTCTGTCCTAACTACTGGACCACTACGACAAGGTTCTGGATGCTCTAGAAGACAAACAGAATGCAGATGTTATAAACACAGACTTTGCAAAAGCCTTTGACAAGTGTGACCATGGTGTAATAGCACACAAAATGCGTGATAAAGGAATAACAGGAAAAGTTGGTAGATGGATCTATAATTTCCTAACAAGTAGAACACAAAGAGTAGTAGTCAACAGAGTAAAGTCTGAGGCGGCTACAGTGAAAAGTTCTGTTCCACAAGGCACAGTACTCGATCCAATCCTGTTCCTCATCCTCATATCGGACATAGACATGGATATAAGCCACAGTGCCATGTCTTCCTTTGCAGATGACACCCGAATCAGTATGACAGTGTCCACCGTTGAAGACACTGCAAGACTCCAAGCAGACATAAACCAAATCTTTAAATGGGCTGCAGAAAACAATATGAAGTTCAATGATGAGAAATTTCAATTACTCAGATATGGAAAACGTGAGGAAATTAAAATCTCATCGGAGTACAAACAAAATTCCAACCACACAATAAAGCGAAAAACAAATGTCAACGACCTGGGAGTGACCATGTCAGAGGATCTCACCTTCAAGGACCATAACACCGTAGCAATCGCATCTGCTAGAAAAATGACAGGATGGGTAATGAGAACCTTCAAAACCAGGGATAACAAGCTTATGTTGACACTTTTCAGGTCGCTTGTTATATCTAGGCTGGAATATTGCTGCACACTAACTGCACCTTTCAAGGCAGGTGAAATTGCTCACCTAGAAAATGTGCAGAGAACCTTCATGGCACGCATAACTGCAATAAACCACCTCAATTACTGGGAACGCTTGAAGTTCCTAAACCTGTACTCCCTAGAACGCAGGCGGGAGAGATACATTATTATATACATGTGGAAAATTCTCGAGGGATTAGACCAAACTTGCACACGAGAGTCACTCCCTACGAAAGCAAAAGACTCGGCAGGCGATGTAACATCCCCCCAATGAAAAGCAGGGGTGCCACTAGCACGTTGAGAGACAACACAATAAGTGTCTGAGGCCCAAGACTGTTCAACTGCCTCCCAGCATACACCAGGGGGATTACCAACAAACCCCTGGCTGTCTTCAAACAGGCACTGGACATGCACCTAAAGTCGGTACCTGACCAGCCAGACTGTGGTTCGTACGTTGGACTGCGTGCAGCCAGCAGTAGCAGCCTTGTTGATCAGGCTCTGATCCAACATGAGGCCTGGTCACAGACCGGGCCGCAGGGGCGTTGACCCCTGGAACTCTCTCCAGGTATACTCATCCCAGACCACCAATAGGTGTTCGTGATCCATCCTAGCTCTTTCTGATTCATCCTAGCTCTTTTTTAACCATCATACCTCTTCCTGGACCACTTTGCTCTCCCTCGACCATCTTTACTCTCTCTAAACCATCTTTGCTCTCCCAGGACCACACTAGCACTCTCTGGACTACCACTATAGCTCTTCCTGGACCACAGTAGCATACTATGGACCACCCTGGTCCACACTACCATTCACTGTCACTAGACCACCCTACAATTCACTGGACAACACTAGCACACTATGGACCATCATGGACCCATCTGATCTGAGACCAGGGCTCGTGGTGGATCAGGGTCTGATCAGGTTACTGCTGGCTACACGCAAACTGACATACGAAACACAGCCCGGTTGGTCAGGTACTGACTTTAGGTGCCTGTCCAGTGAATTCTTGAAAACGGCCAGGGGTCTATTGGTAATCCCTCTTATGTATGCTGGGAGGCAGTTGAACAGTCTTGGGCCCCAGACATTTATTGTGTTGTCTCTCAGTGTACACTTGGCACCCCTGCTTTTCATCGGGGGAATGTTGCATCTCCTGCCGAGTCTTTTGCTTTCATAGGGAGTGATTTTCGTGTGCAAGTTTGGTACTAATCCTTCTAATTTAGGTGCCTCATCGTACTTAAGTGTGCCGTGAAAATTCTTTGTACACTCTCCAGGTCAGCAATTTCGCCAGCCTTGAAGGGGGCAGTTAGTGTACAGCAGTATTCCAGCCTAGAGAGAACAAGCGATTTGAAGAGAATCATCATGGGCTTGGCGTCCCTAGTTTTGAAGGTTCTCATTATCCATTCTTTCATTTTCCTAGCCAATGTGGTATATTCATTGTTGTGGTGTTTGAAGGCGAGATCCTCTGGCATTATCACTCCCAGGTCCTTCACATTACTTTTTCGCTCTACTGTATGGCTAGAGTTTGTCGTATACCATGATACAGTTTTAATTTCCTCAAGTTTTCCATATCTGATTAGTTGAAATTTCTCTTCATTGAACTTCATATTGTTTTGAGTGGCCCATTTGAAGATTTGGCTGATATGCGCTTGGAGTCTTGCAGTGTCTTCGATGGAGGTCACTGCCATGGCAATCTGGGTGTCATCCGCAAAGGAAGACACGGAGCTATGGCTTACGTCTTTATCTATGTCAGATATGAAGATGAGTAATAGAATGGGAGCGAGTACTGTGCCTTGTGGAACAGAGCCTTTCACTGTAGCTGCCTCGGACTTTACTCTTTGTGTTCTATTTGTTAGGAAATTATAGATCCATCTACCAACTTTTCCTGTTATTCCTTTATCACGCATTTTGTGCGCTATTACACCATGGTCACACTTGTTGAAGGCTTTTGCAAGGTCTGTGTATACTACATCTGTATTTTGATTATCCTCTACAGCATCCAGGACCCTGTCATAGTGGTATAATAGCTGGAACAGGCAGGAGCGGCCTGCTCTAAACCCGTGTTGCCCTGGTTGTGTAATTGATGGTGGTTGGCGATCTTGCTTCTTGGAACCCTTTCAAAGATTTTTAGTGTGTGGGATGACCGCTGAGTCCATGCTCCATAGAATGCTGAAGGCACGTGATAGGGGCTTCTTGTAATTCTTCATGAACACGGAGTTCCATGAGTCTGAGCCTGGGGCAGAGTGTATGGGCATGTCATTTATTGCCTTTTCAAAGTCTTGTGGAGTTAGGACAATATCAGATTTTTGTGATGACCCAATTTTGGGTCTCGTTCATAAAGAATTCATTTGAACTGTCGACCCTTAGTCTGGGCCGCGGCTCGCTGAAGACTGAATCGTATTGCATGCCACATGAAGTTTTGGCAGTAAAGTTTGAAAATAAAAACCTTGTCATCGTGGTTGTATACAATCCTCCAGATGCAACTTCCCAGCAATTCCAGGAAGAGCTTTTGAAAATTGACCACTGTCTGGAAAATCTCCTAACTCCTGTCCCAGACATCTTCCTACTGGAAGATTTCAACTTGAGACACCTAAAATGGAGGAGTGTAGCTAATAATATTTTAGCAGAGATCTCCCCAGGAGGCAGCTCAGATGAAAATTCACACACACATGAGCTATTAAGTCTCTGCACCAAATTCACTTTAAACCAGCAAATACTAGAGCCTAATATTTGCTGGTGGACCTCACCTTCACTAACAACGACGCTCTGATAAGTGATATAACCATATCAAAGACAGTTCACTCATATCACAACATAATAGAGGTACAGACATGTATGCACAGGGCTCCTGACCAGGAAAATGTGATCAGTTATGAAGGTGTCTTCAAAAAATTCAACTTCAATAACAAAAATATACAAGGGAACAAGTCAATCATGTCCTAAATGAAACAAGCTGGGAAGATTTCCTAAACTTTGCCTAGAAAAAATTAACTGTCACTGGTCAGAGAAATAGTAAATATCGAACTTAAGCTTAAGGAATCTTACACGAGACAAGAATCTCAGGAAGAACTAAAAGCCATAAAGGAAATTGAAAAACAAAAACAAAATACTGCTTTTATCATGCCAAATCTAAGATTAAAACAACATCCAGTATTGGGCCCCTGCTTAAGCGAAATGGGACCTACTCAGATGACAGCAGAGAAATGAGTGAGATACTGAAGTCCCAATGCGACTCAGTTTTCAGCGAGCCGTTAACTAGAATAAGGGTCGACACTCTAATGAATTCTTTATGACTAAGATCCAAAATATGGTCATCTCAAAAATCTTGGATATTATCCTAACACCACAAGACGTTGAAAAGGTAAAAAATGCACTATGCCCCAGGCCCGGACTTATGTAAGCTCCTGTCACATGCCTTCAGCATTCTATGGAGAGGGAGTGTGGACACAGTGGTCATCCCACACTCACGAAAAATAACAGACATAGCCCCACCCCACAAGGGTGGCAGTTAAGCAATTGCAAAGAACTACAGATCGATAGCACTAACATCACATATCATAAAAATCATTGAAAGTGTTCTAAGAAGCAAGATCGCCAATCACCTAGTTATCCATCAATTACACAACCCAGGTTTAGAGCAGGTCGCTCCTGCCTGTCCCAGGTACTGGACCACTATGACAAGGTCCTGGATGCTATAGAGGATAAACAAAATGCAGATGTAGAATATACAGACTTTGCAAAAGCCTATGACAAGTGTGACCATGGTGTAATAGCGCACAAAATGAGTGATTAAGGAATAACAGGAAAAGTTGGTACATGGATCTATAACTTCCTAACAAATATAATACAAAGAGTAATAGTAAACAGAGTAAAGTCTGAGGCAGCTACAGTGAAAAGCTCTTTTCCATTAAGGCACAGTACTCTCTCCCATTCTATTCCTCATCCTCATATCTCACATAAACAGAAATGTAAACCATAGCTCCGTGTTTTCCTTTGCGGATGACTCCCGGATTGCCATGACAGTGACCTCCATCGAAGACACCGCAAGACTCCAAGCGGACATGAACCAAATCTTCAAATGGGCCACTCAAAACAATATGAAGTTAAATGAAGAGAAATTTCAACTATTCAAATATAGAAAATTTGAAGAAATTAAAACTGTAACAGAGTATACAACAAATTCTAACCATACAATAGATCGAAAAAGTGATGTGAAGGACCTGGGAGTGATAAAGTCAGAGGATCCCACCTTCAAAAACCACAACAATGTACCTACCATATCTAGAAAAATGATAGGAAGGATAATGAGAACCTTCAAAACTAGGGACGCCAAGCCCATGACGATTCTCTTCAAATCACTTGTTCTCTCTAGGCTGGAATACTGCTGTACACTAAAGGCTGACCTGGAGAGTGTACAAAGAACTTTCACAGCACACATAAGTACGATAAAGCACCTAAATTACTGGGAACGGTTGAAGTCCCTTGATTTGTATTTCCTGGAACGCAGGCGAGAGAGATACATGATAATATACAATTGGAAAATCCTAGAGGGATTGGTACTAAACTTGCACACGAAAATCACTCCCTATGAAAGCAAAAAACTTGGCAGGAGATGCAACATGCCCCAATGAAAAGCAGGGGCGCCTCGAGTACACTGAGAGACAACACATTAAGTGTCAGGGGCCCTAGACTGTTCAACTGCGTTCCAGCATACATAAAAGGGATTACCGATAGACCTTTGGCTGTCTACAAGAAGACCCTACACCGGCACATAAAGTTTGTACCTGACCAGCCGGGCTGTGGTTCGTACATCAGTTTGCATGTAGCCAACAGTAACAGCCTGGTTGATCAGACACTGATCCACCAGGAGGCCTGGTTTCAGATCGAGCCGCGGGGGCGTTTACCCCCAAAACCCTCTCCAGGTATACTCTAGCTATACTCCAGGTATACTCCAGGTATAATCCAGATATACTCCAGGTATACTCCAGGTATACTTCTGTCTTCATCTCTTTAAGATCTTTTCCTCAGCGACAATGACCTTTGTTGTTGGACCACGTCTGCCTCCAGTACTCTCTTTATCTTATCCTCCATTTCTGTAAGTAGGTCAGGAAGTTGCTTCCCCACTCTGGGTTCATCGTATATTTAAACCCAGCCATCACCACATCCCTGAGAACACTTACTCCCTGGCCTGGTCACAGTGGCTGAGAACACTTACTCCCTGGCCTGGTCACAGTGGCTGAGAACACTTACTCCCTGGCCTGGTCACAGTGGCTGAGAACACTTACTCCCTGGCCTGGTCACAGTGGCTGAGAACACTTACTCCCTGGCCTGGTCACAGTGGCTGAGAACACTTACCCTGGCCTGGTCACAGTGGCTGAGAACACTTACTCCTGGCCTGGTCACAGTGGCTGAGAACACTTACTCCCTGGCCTGGTCACAGTGGCTGAGAACACTTACTCCCTGGCCTGGTCACAGTGGCTGAGAACACTCACTCCCTAGCTGGTTTGTGTGTCAGATACTTTCCATTTATCAAAGGTACTTGTCGACAGACACTTATGTTAGTTACTATTTGTTACCATTTTGTCCTTTTGTATATGCGTGCGTGCGTGCGTGCGTGTGCGTGTGTGTGTGTGTGACTGTATGTTTGTGTGTGTGTGTACTCACCTAGTTGTGGTTGCAAGGGTCGAGTCATAGCTCCTGGCCCCGCCTCTTCACTGGCCGCTACTGGGTCACTCCCTGCGCCATGAGCTTTATCATACCTCTTCTTGAAGCAATGAATGGATCCTGCCTCCACTACATCGCTTCCCAAACTATTCCACTTCCCGACCACTCTGTGACTGAAGAAATACTTCCTAACATCGCTGTGATTCATCTGAGTCTTCAACTTCCAACTGTGTTCCCTTGTTGCTGTGTCCCATCTCTGGAACATCCTGTCTCTGTCCACCTTGTCAATTCCTCTCAGTATTTTATATGACGTTATCATGTCCTCCCTATCTCTCCTGTCCTCCAGTGTCGTCAGGTCGATTTCCCTTAACCTCTCTTCGTTGGACATACCCCTTAGCTCCGGGACTAGCCTTGTTGCAAACTATTACAACCTCAGGTTCAATGGCCTGTTAACCTGAGTGTAAAAGGGAGCTTGGAGCAAAGAAACACAGTAGAAGATGTATTGAAATTGTATTTCCTTCAAAAAATCAGTTAGATTAATTCCAGACTTTTGTCTTTTCCTTCACCAAGTAATTGTGATTATATAAGACTTTTGTCTTTTCCTTCACCAAGTATAACAAAGTGCTATTTACACATATGTACACTATATACAAAGGAGTAGTGTTTAGTGCACACCACAGTTGTCTAGGCTAAGCAGCAGCCAAAAGACAGACAACTTTCCACAACCAGCTCTATGCAGGAATTCCAATGACAAACCGCGAGTGGTAACCACGTCACCTTTGTCATTGTTAAACTCTCATTTTAATTGGCTGAACCGAGTCGTTGATTTGATGATGGGGCCCCATCACAAA
>WNWK01044882.1:0-14938 GCA_009830355.1 Cherax destructor | reverse complement strand
GGAACGGATTAATTAATATGGGTCCACTGTATCGTAGACCCTCATTTAGCAGATTTTTATGTTGCGTTTTGGGTATTACGCGATTGAAGAATTGGGGCACATTTTTATTAACACGACGTAAACCTTATACAGTTGGTTTACATGGTCTCCAAACTCCCCTTTTTTTAAGTTTTTTTTTAAATGTTTTTGTAAGTGTTTTTTTGGGGGTCTAAAAGGACTAGTCTATTTTACTTTTTCCCTTTGGGGGGATAAATTTTTTTGGAAGGGCATTTGAACAGCATTCGGGAACGAAAACATATCGAAACCCGGGGGTACCACTGATCACACTTTCCCGCTGGGGGAAAAAAAATTTTGAGCGCACGGTCGCCTGCAGTGGGAAACCATTGAGTCAGGGGGGGAGTCCTACTGCTATCCCCAGCCACCCTCACCCACCCAAAACCCCCCCCCAGCTCAGTTTGGTTCATACCCCGGCTTTTTAAATAATTGGGAAGCTTTTTGTTTTTTACATACATTTTCTCATTTTCACTGCATTTTGAAAAACTCAACAATCATGGCACCCAGTAAGCATAAAAGGGTTTCCAGCAAGTGACAAAAAAAGGGTTTTAAACATTCAAGTCTGGGAATTACAAAGAAAATAAAATATTAGATGTTTAAGAGTGGCTCACGGTGGTGGATATGGGGGAGGGCCTATGGCCAAAAAGGGGCAGTTCGTCAATTAGGAAGAATGAGGCAATATACGAGCTTGTGTAATGAATAACCAAAATGTGCCCCATAAAAAGAATGACACGAGGTCCCAACAAGAAAAAAAAAGAAAATTTGTTGTTGGTGGATCGAACAAAAAACAAAGAAAGGTGCACCATTTAATTTCATCTTAATTGGGGAAAAAAGCCTTACAGTTGTTTAAAGCAGTGCGTGATAAGGAAGAAAGGCCTAAAAACGAGGGTGTTTTACGAGGCGGGGTTCCCAAATTAAGTAGCATAATGTTAAAAAATTTTAATTTTCGGGGTTTAGCTGATTACAGAGAGTTTTTTTGGGAATTGCAGGAAATTATTTCGAGGGTCAAACACGGTTTAATGCTGGCAAACAGGTTTTTTCGGGAAGAAATGCCAACATGAACTTATATATCAGCAAGAGAAAAGTCCCCGGGTTCAAGGCAGCAAAGGACCCTTTCACCTTGCTCCTTTCGGTAATGCATCGGGGTTTTTCTTTAAGCCCATGGTTATTTACCGTCTAAGACTCCTCGTGTTTTGAAAGGTGGGATAAAAACACCTACCAGTAATTTGGTGGTCAAACCAGTCAGCAGGGATGACAGAGGAAATATTTATTGACTTTTAAGCATCACTTTATTCCTGAAGTCAAGTTTTACCTGCACAGCAAGAACCTTGCATTAAAGGGCCCTTTTCCACTTGATAATTCCTGTACTATCCACAAGCTTTGCTGGAGGGCCCCCCTTTTAAAAGTTGTATTTTTACCTCCAAATACCATTCTGATACAACCACTGACCGGGAGTTATTTAGACATTTTGAACTACACAAAAAGTTATAAAACTTGTTTCATCAGGACCCACCCAACCTGGCAGACGTTTGAGTAAATTTAACATTGAGATGCCATCAGCTATGCTAGAAGTGCATGGAATGAAGTTCAATCAACATTAAATGCAGGCTGGGGGAAAATTATGGCCTTTTGTGTTTAATTTTTTTCTGGTTTTCCCCCGCTTAAAAGTCAGGTTGGGAAATTTTTCATGGGAAGGAGATTACCAGGTGATGGTTTTGAAGATATGAATGAAGATGATGTGAATGAACTCTTGAAGATGATGAATGAAGACAGGAGTCCGAGGAAATGTTGGGAGAGTTCGGCACAGTTACAAGGGGGGGAAAAAAGAAGAAGATGAAGAAGAACCTGAAGAAAACAATTAACACCAGCAGTTCGGGGAGTTCCCTGTTGCTGCTAAACTACAACTTTTTTACTGAAGAGGACCCTGACAAAGCTAAAGCAGGGGGTTTGAAAGGGTCAGACCAGCTGATGATGCCTTACCCAGCTGTATAATGTAATGCAGAATAAAAGAGCCCAAAATCCATTACAGAATTTATGCACACTGCAATACAACCATCAACTTCAGTACCAGAACCCCACCCCCACCCACCACAACCAACAAGCATCCACCCAGCCCAGTAGGGCCACACCATCCAAAATTTTACGCCATCCACAAACATCATTACCCCAATTTTAAAGGGAAGAAAAACTATTATTTCTACTGCATTTGTAAACAGTAATATATCATGACAATGAACTACTTCATATTCGCTTCAATTTTTAAGATCTGTTGGTCTAAAAAAATTGTTTGGGTTTTTGGGGGCTCCAGGAACATAACCCTTTTTTTCCCCTAAGTTCTTCTAATTATCTAACATGATTTTACCTAACACGATGTTTTCAGGACCGTAATTACCGGCGAATGAGGGTCACTGTACTTTTTAAAATACAGAAAACCCATTGTTTTTTATTTCGAGCAGATTAAACATACATTAAATTACTGTCCTTTTTTTGAATAGGTAGGGTTTTTTTTTTTTAACACAGTTTGTTTCCCCCTGAGGCAGGGGACCCAAAGAAGGAACGCTTTTTAAAAAAATTTTTTTTTTTACATTTAGTAATTTAACAGGAGAAATCACCCCCTTGTCCCGGCATTTTAGTCACCTCTTAAAACACATGGCTTATAGAGGAAGGATTTTTTATGCTTCCCATGGAGAGGGTTACTTAACCCTTTCAGGGTGAGTGTCTTTAGTACGGCTTAGAGCCAGGGTTGGTCCCGATTGAATGCCTAAATTCTAGCGCCTTGAAATTTAGCGAGAGAAAGCTGGTAGGCCTAAATGAAAGAATGGGTTTGGGTCAGGGGCCAGAAAAAATCCTGCAGCAAAAGGCATAATGGGGAAAAAAAACCCCAACCCAAATTTTTTGTTTAAAACAGCAATTTTGCAGTCTATTTTTGTATGGTTTTATTGTTGTATTCTCTTTTTGGTCTCATTTGATAGAAGATATTCAGAAAAGAGATGATTTTGATTTTTTACGATGACAAGACCTAAATTGAGCTCAAAGTAGCGAAAATGTTCAATTTTTTGCCGATGTTCAAGAGAAAAACAAATCCCTACACTTCCAATACACGTCAACTGGTGAGTCTAATATTCTTTCACAAGTTCAGTGATATTATTTATACCGTTTTTCAATAATGCAGTAGTCT
This sequence comes from Cherax destructor, assembly GCA_009830355.1. Lineage (NCBI taxonomy): Eukaryota > Metazoa > Arthropoda > Malacostraca > Decapoda > Parastacidae > Cherax > Cherax destructor. The sequence continues at coordinate 11,706 of WNWK01044882.1, read as the reverse complement.
GCATAACAGTAAATCTTCTATTTTTTTTTGTTCTGATAACAGAAATCTTCTATTTTTTTTGTGAATAAAAAATTTAAAAAAGGAAAGCAAGTGTAATATAAGAGGGGGCCCGGGGACATTACAGAAAGAGAAAATGTTATTTTGTGCAGGAATGTATGCACTGTTTATTCTGGACCCTGTTTTTAAATAAGCCTTTCTTGAATTTTGTATGATTGACCAAATTACCAATTTCCCGATCACATTATTGGGTAGTTGAAATAGGTAAATGGGGAGTTTCTTTTACTCAATCGAAGGACATAAATGCTAGCGAAATAGCTATGAATATAGTTGACCAGAACAATGGAATTGGCCCAAAATAGGGGTCAAAGTGGGCGAAATCGCTGATGTGTAAATATCACCGAGAAAACTAACTTCACGAGAGCATAATTCTATTTGTTTTCCATCACATTTCATTTTTGTTTCATTACCATCGAGAAAAAATTCTCTATCATTTCGTAAGAATTTTTTTAAATTTTCAACACCGGAGCAAGTTTGTGAGAGGGGCCAATTGAAAGGGTTAAGCACAAGAAACCGGAATTCAACTATTTTGCTACCTTTTTTAAAATGATCAGAATTTGGGCATTTGGCCAATTTCATAAAACTAAAAAATTCCAAAAAAATAGTCCATAATAAACTATGTAAATTCCTGGGACAAAACAATTCCTCTTTTCATTAGTCATGTCCCCAGGCCCCCTATTTTTCATTGCTTTCCATTTTGAATTTTTTCACACAAAAGGTGAAGATTTACTTATTTCTAGGATAATAAAAAAACCAGGAAAGATTGGTAATGGTTTATAGATCCCAATAATTAAATCAGACCTAAAAACCCATAAAACAGACGGGGGGGTTATGGGGGGAGGCCAACCCCCCCTTATTATTGGCAAATATTGGGCCCCTGCTACTTTGAACTCAACATGTTACAGTGGACCCCCGGGTTTTTCCCTTCCCAAACTCAACAATTAGGTAAATGTATTTTTGTAAGAGCTTTTTAAGTGTATTTTTTGGGGGTTTTGAAACGACTAATCAATTTACATTTGTCCTTAGGGAACAAATTGCCCCGGAATGGGACTAAAAAGCACCCTGAATGAATTTTCAACAAAACCGAGGGTCCACTGTACTCCTTTTCTGAAACAAATCAAAATCATCTCTGTTTCAGTAATATGTCTTACATTCTATCAAATAATAAATGGACCCCGATTTTTCACCCCCTCAAAATTCGAACAATTATGGTGTAATATTGTAAGTTTTTTAAGTGTTTTTTTGGGGGGTCTAAAACGACAAACCCTACTTTACATTTTTCCTTAGGGGAACAAATTGCTCAGAAAGGCATTTAACAGCCTTCGGGAATGAATTATGGCCAAATGGGGGGGTTAACTGTACCAAGAAAGTCAAAAAAATCAAAAAACTATCCGAGAAAACACCACAAAGCCTTTTTTTAAAAACCATACACATGGCCACTGTTTTGTTTTTCCCATCATGACCGGGGGGCCAAGATTTTTTATACTGTGCCCCCTCCACAAAGACCCATTTTTTCCAAAACCCAAAAAATTTTCTGCTCACAGTTTATTTGAGTGAGCTGAGAGTGATGTGGTACACGGGGGGCAGACCCTGAGCTCAAAGCCAAAAGCAACATGAGGGGCCAAAAGGGGTTTAAAAAACCCATAAACAGACGGGAGGTTCTAGAGGACCTTCCCCATCTTCTGGAATATTGAAAATCTAATATTTTGCATTTTACCAATTTCAAGTTACTGTACTTTCTTGAAACAAATAAAAATAACTATTTCAATAGTATGTATTCCATTCTATCAAATATACCAAGAAATAGCCAGTATAACCATATAAAACCATCCGGAAAAAACCGGGCACAAATAAGTGGTCACTGTTTTGTCCCATCAGCACAACCTGAGGCAGAATTTTTTGTTGTAAAAGGGCACAAATGCAACTAATGAGACATTTTATTGTGGCAACGCTTTTGCTTTTCCAGGGGCTTTTGCCTTAAAAAATACATGGGCACAGAGGGAAAGTATACCCCAAAGTGAGGGGAATACTGTGGGGTTAAAATTTGTGATATGTTGTAGTAGTAGTAGTAATAAATAAGGTAGAAAAAAACTTTCACATGAGTAAAAAGGGGATAAAATTACTACTTTGGGAGTATTAAACAGGTTAGACAAATATTTCTGTAGGAGGTTTGGAAAAGAGAAGGCCAGAGTGTTCCAACTGCGATGCGCTTTTTGTGGTATTAGCGGAGGCATGTGATGGGTTTTTGTTTTCAGGAGGATTTTGCTAAGACTTCAGAGTGGTGAAGCTGCCTTTATTTTGTTTGTGTTAGAAAAGCGAAAATGCTGATTCAAGGCACTTGCCTGCAGAAATCAGTTTCTTTGATTACTAATCGGGCGTTTTGAATTTCATGAGATGATTGGGGAATTTGGGTGTTGACGCAGGCGTTGTTCGGGTTATCCCACATGCATTAATGTGTTTTGAGGCGTGTTTCAGGTTTCTGCCGTTCCCACTTTACTGCGCAGCCTCCACAGGGTATATTTAAACCCCGGACGGGTTCATGGTGTTGGTTTTTGCCCTTTTGGGACCTTTATAGAAAGGCTGGAAGATGGCGACTTGGTGTTAGTTTTGAAAAAGGGGATGAACGATGGTCCCCAAAATCGCCCTTTATAAGTTTTTTTTTTTAAATGTTTTGTAAGTATATTTTTGGGGTGAAAAAATATCTATTTTACATTTTTCCTTAAGGGGATAAATTCGTTTGGTAATGGCACTTGAACAGCATTCTCGAACAAAAAATATCGTAACTCAGGTACCACTGTACTTTTGAAATATTCGATGCAACTGTGCACTCGCCACAGACCCATTCTTTCATATCTAGGACAAAATTTACTGCTCACTGCTTGAGCTAAGCTCATGGCGTAAAATTATGTCAGGACCCCGGCCTCAGTGATGAAGTTTTTTGTGACGGACAGTGAAAGGGTTATTGCCTTTTTTAATTGATTTATACATGTACTAAAAGAAGAAAACCTTTTAAATTGTGATGTTTGAATTTTTGGGGTGATAAAAAAAATTGTGGATGTTATGAATGAAAAGGAGCTGGATGTCCTGGTATAAGCTAAACAAAATGAAGGGGGTTTGGAGAGTTTCAGTGGGGGAAATAAAAGATTTGTTCAGGGGTTTCTGATAGAGTTAGAGCAAGGAAGGAGTAGCAATAATGTTGAAGGATCAGTTATGGCAGGAAAAGAGGGGAAAATATATGTATAAATTCAAGGGTTATTTGGGGTAAAATAATGATTTAAAAGTGGGTTAAGTAAGTGTTTACACCTGGGAGAGAAGTGAGAGGAGAGATAGAGAGAGACATTTTGGGAGATGTTGAGTGAATCTTGGGGAGTTTTGAACCGGAGAAAATATTTTGTGGTGGGAGACCTAAATGCTAAAGTGGGTAAATCTGTTGTAGAGGAGTATAGTAGGTAATTTTGGGGGGGGGTAAATAAAAATGGGGGTCTTTAACCCATTTAGTATAGGACTACGTCATGAGCTCAGTTCACCGAAAAGCTGTGAGGGGTAAATTTATGCCTAGATATGAGAAAGGGGTCTATGGGGTAATTTGGCACCATATAAAAGATCCTTCAGCATACAGTATAATGAAAAAAAATGCAACCGTGTTTTTGGTTTAAAAACAGCAACTTTGCTGTGTATTTTTGTATGGTTTTTATGGTTGTATTCACAGTTTCTAATATTATTTGATAGGATAGAAGACATATTACAGAAATAGAGGTGATTTGATTTGTTTTAGGAATGAAAATACAGCCTCCCTCACAGACGATTTCCCCGAGATTTGGGACTTACGATGGGCTTTTTGACCATTTGCATTCCTAAATAATGTATATCAGAGCTGATTTCCTCATTCTGTTTATTACATATACAGTGGACCCCCATTTTGTAAACCCCGAAATCGTACATTTATGTAAGTAGTATAAATTTTAAATGCGGGGAAAAATATTTTTTTGGGGTCTGAAAAGACTAACCACGGACATTTTTTTTTAAGGGGGAAATTCCTGCAAAGCACTTGGAGACTTCAGGAGGGAAATTTTTAAAACTCGGGGTCCACTGTACAGTACACTACATTTAAAAAAATACTAAAAAAGCTATAAATGGTGCAGAGGGCATTAAAAAAAATATCAAAGATGGTTGACAAAAATCCACTGCCATTTTAGTATGCCCTTTCTTAGCAACGAATTGTTTACCGAGGGTCTTAGGGAAAGGAACCCGCGTTGAGGAAGAGGGCTGTAGCTTGAAATTCAGCTCAAAGTAGAGGAAATGTTCAATTTTTTCCATGTTCAAAAGTAAGCAAACACATCATCTGTGCAAACACATCAACGGGGGCAAGGGTTTTTATTCCCTTTCCCAAATCATCCTAATTTGCTTCTTCTTCTAAATGACCAAACCATCTCGACAATCCCTCAGCCCTTTGGATAATACTTTAGAATCCCACTTTTTCCCAAACTCCAAACTATGAATTCTCTGCATAATATTTTCGCCACACATTGCCCTCAGACACGACATCCTCACTGCCTCCAGCCGCCACCTCAATGCAACATTCACAACCCATGCTTCACACCTTATAAAGAGTGCTAGTACCACTATACTTATACATTCCCTTCTTTCCCCCCATGGATAACGCAATTTGGCCAATTTCACACAAATTTCAAAAGATGCCCAAAAAATAGGGTCCTGAATAAACAAGACAGACTTTCCGGGCATAAAATAACATTTTATCTGTTCATTAGTCCCCTATCATTCTTTTGTTTTCCATTTTGAACTTTTATTCACAAAAATAGAAGATTTTCGTTATGCATACTACGCATCATTGAAAAAACAATATAAAAATATCAGCACACTTGTGAAAGAATATTAAACTGCCCGTTAGTGTATTGGGCGCGTGGCATGATTTGTTTATTTAACGCGGGAAAATCAAACATTTTTCAATTTTCGCTCAATTTTAAGGTACTTGTCATTGTGAAACCAACCAAAATTAACTCTATTTCTGTAAATATATTCCATTCTATCAAATGAGACCAAGAAAACGAGAATACAACCATAAATACCATACGAAAAAAGACCCGTCGCTGTTTTAAACCAAAAAAACGGGCAGAGTTTTTTTATCTCATGCACTGTGTACTGAAATTTTTTTATACTGGACACTGACCGCACAGACCCATTCCCCACATCTAGGCCTACCAGCCTTTTCCTGCTTGATTTGAGGGCGCTAGAATTTTGCATAAAACGTCAAACACCCTGGGGGGGGCGATTAGAGCAAAACCCTGAAAGGGTTAAATATTTTTGACAATTATGCCATTTTTCAAAGAGCACATAGAATTTATTTGATTTTTTAAGCATTGATGCCTACACACTGCTTATCCCTTTTCCAGATAGCTTAATTTGTGTACACACTGCTTCTTAACTGAATCTGATTTTTAGCCAACTTTGGCCTGTTTTTCCTAAGCACATGAGCACAAACTATGCCCCCCTACCATCAGTTCCTTCCCATATGACATGAATGACTCTCATGGGTTCAATACGGTATGAAAATAAAATTTGCGTTTTTTTTATTAGTATAGTAGTACTAGCACCACATTAAAAAAAAAATCAGATTTGTTATCTGGGGGATGGAGTTTTCTTTGTCTCAAAGACATTATAGATACAGAGGAACCTTGGCGCAAATTGCTCCAGAAAGTCTGATAAAAACCAAAGTCGATTTAAAATTGAAGCAGTTTTTCCCCATAAGAAATAAAAATACAATTAACCGTCCAGACACCCAAAAGTATTAACAAAACATACATTTAAGAGAATAACTATAGTTTTACATACAGAAAACAATGAGAAATAATTATAAAAAACTAATGAAATGGATAAATGAACATTTAACATCACTTTTTCTTTTTTTTAAAAACCTTTTTTGGCTTATGGAAGACCAGGAGGGAAGAGGGAGGGGGAGATTTTTGTTTGGGAAGGGGGAAACCCCCTTTCCCTAAGGACTTCAGGTATCAAGTCCCTAGGGTTACTTCCTTCTTTTTTTTTTACTGGCACTAGGACTACCTTGAGAGTCACTGTACCCCTGTTGCCAAAAATCTGTCCAAAGGGGTCTGTTTCGGTGCCCTTTAAATTTTTTCCTAAAATGGGACAAGGGATTGAACAAGGGGGATGGCTTGCAACAGCTTTGTTAGGGGGATATTTCTCAACAAAAATTTTCTACTCATCCACTTTGCACACATGTCCTTAATCACTGTGAAGGCACATTCTCCCTCTCTTCCCCCTCTGAAGCAATTTTCAGCTGCATCTGTTGCTGTTCCAGTTGAAGGTGTTGCAGCTCTTAGTGGTTAGCCTTCCCTGTGGTCATCCACCAACTCTTTCACATCCTGGGTACTCAACCAAACCCCCTTGGATTTTTGTACTTTGCTACGAGTTTTTTCGAATTTATCATGTTTCCCTTTATAAAAGGGCTGGCACTGGGAACTTTCTTTGGCCCCAGGGTGGCTTATTTAGCAGTCGACTCAATAAAAAGCAAAAAACAATTGATTATTACTTACAAAATTTTTTTCAGAATGTGCAGGGAAATGTTCACTCGATGAGAAACAAAGCCAGATTTGACTCAGAACGCGGGGGGGTGCTTTGTGTGGGGGGGCAGGCGGACACGTTCAGTACGGCGGATAAAAACCAAGGTGATGAACAAAATGGGACAAAATTTTGAAAAAAAGCCATCAAAACCGAATTCACAAAACCGGAAAACAAACCGAGGTTCCACAGATGCTTCAGTCTCCCCATTATTTCTTGGGCATGGAGATGTGGACAACCTGGGATTTTAGATTCTATGGTATGTTTGGGTACTGAGACAGAATTCTCCAGGTTAATACGGTGGACCCCGGTTATCGTAATTGATCTGTTCCTGAGAGTGACTAAACCCAATTTGATGATTTCTGAATTCTTTTTCCAAAGAAATAATGAAACCAATTAACCATTCCAACACCCAAAATTTTTAAAAAAAGTTTTTTTTACAGTAAAATACATTTACCTTCAGAGAAACAATGAGACATGAAAAAAAAAAACCATAATAACATGACACTTACCTTTATTGAAGACTTGTTAATGTATGGAATATGGGAGGAGGGGAAAAGGATGGAGGAGTTACTATTGTTTGAAGGGGAACCCCTTCCATAAAGACTTGGCAAAGCCCTTTTTCGGGGGACCCTCTTTTTTGTTTTTTAATGCCATGGGACCAGCTTGAGAGTCACTGCACACCTGTGGCATAAATATTTTCAAGAGTTTTCTGTTTCTGGCATCTTTTTAAAATTTCCCTAAAAGGGGACACGAGATTGTCATTGAACATGTCGCAGACAGGCCTGTAACTGCTTTGTTAGGGTGATGTTCCTCCATTGTTTGCATCTCACCCACTTTGCACAAATGTCCTTAATCTTTGAAGAAGGCCCCTTTCTTCCATCTCTTTTCCCTTTTCCCTCTGAAGAAATTTTCCCCTGGGTCGGGCTGTTCCAGGTGAAGCTCTTGACTTAATGGTTAGCCTTCATTGTGGCCCTCCACCAACTTTTCCCAAATCCTCCCACTCACATCCAACCCCATGGAATTCCCAATGCCAAATACTTTCCAAACTGCCATGGGCCCTCGGGGCCTGCCCCAAACCCTTCAAAACCCTCTTTTGGGACACATTCGGGCCACAGTTTTTCCAAACAGAGTTCAAAGTCCTGGAAGTCACTCCATCCCAAGCCTTACCTATAAGGTTTATGCAATGGAGGATACTAAAGGGATCTTTCCAGAACTCCTTGGGGTCAATGCAGTGTCTGAGGTCACATCAAAGCACCTTTGAAACATTTCTTTGGTGAAATTTTTTTAAATTTTTTGCAATGATCTGGGGGTCCAGGGGGCGGGATGAGAGGGGGAAATTTTGGGGGGCAAGAACTTACTGTGATGAAACGAAACCTCCACCATTTGGTCATCCAAGTCTGGAGGATGAGCGGGAGGATTGTCCATTACAAAGAGGCACTTGAGTTCCAGTTTTTTTCCAGGAGGTATTTCTTCAAAAAGGGGCCAAACACTTCATTGAACCAATAAAGGGAAAAATTTTCCCCTGACCCATGCCTTTCTGGTAGCCTTCCACATCCCCAAATTAGCCGGGCGACACTGTTTTTCTTGAACACACTGGGATTTTCAGAGTGATACACCAGTGGTTTTAATTTGAAATCCCCACTAGCATTACTAAGAACATGAGAGTTAGCCTGTCTTTTTTATAGGCTTGTGTCCCCAGGCCCTTTTTCCCCCTGGGATGTATCCTCTTTTGGGTTTTCTTCCAAAAAAGGGCCCGTTTCCCCAATTGAATACTTGTTGGGGTTTTAATTGTTCAGCCTCATTTCCCCTTAAATTCCTGCACAAAATTTTTTCAGCCGCAGATTTGTCAGAACTGGCTGCCTCCATGCCTACCACACAGTGTTCCAAAAACTTCTTAAATCTCTCAAACCAGCCTTGCTGGCCTTAAATTCACTAAGATCAGCACTAGTTCCAGGCATTTTCTTTACGGGTCATCAGAACGCCTTGCCTTTTCACAAATTATCGACTGCATAACACTACTTTAACTGTTTTTTGGGTTGATCCACACCAACAACAAAGTCTCCACATCTTTGAGTATTTGCGATCTCTGTTTTTTGAGATATTTGTACTTTTTACAACAACAGCTTCCTTTATTTCCTTTTTTCCACAATGGAAGGAGGTTGTTGGTTTTTTTTTTACAACCGGCAAGCTTTGCCACACGTTTTTCCACTTTCATATTTTTCAATGATGTCTTTATTGAATTTATAGTGTTTTCATCTTTTCCAAAGGGGTGGCACTAGGGAAATTTCTTTTTGGGGCCCCTGGTGGCTTATTTAGCAGTTTCAATCACTAAAACAATGGAATATTACAAATGTATCGTATGAACAGGGATCATCCTCACTGGCTGGCAACAATGGGACACTGACTTTAAAAGGTGTGTGGGGGCCGTCGGATGCTTTGGGGGGAATGACTATTACCGAGTTAAATGATCAACGAGCTAATATTTTGATGAAAAAAGATATTATTAAAAAAAAAATCCTTCGACACAAACCGGGGGGCCGCGTACATATTAACCCAAGTCATGAGGGGGTTTCCGAAGTGACACAAATTGAACCCTTTTACCTGCAGATTATAGAAAAATTCCTTTGTCTGCATTATATATTTAAATGTTTTTTTGTTATTCTTGTTTGTTTGCTCTTTATGACCCATTTGGGGTTTAGTGCATAATTTTTTTTAAAAAAAATTTTTATATTTTCTTCGCTTGACATGATTTTTTTTTTCCAACCAACCATCTCCCCCAATGTAGGGTGACCCCAAAAGAAACACTGCCATTATTCAGTCATTTGCATCTTTTGTGAAACATGCAGATATCACCAGATGGTCTTCTGAACTGCAACAAACCCCACCTTCCTTCAGGGTGCAGGCACTGTATTTTTAACCTTGAGGACCTAAGTCCAGCTAACCAGTTTCCATTCATCCCTTCATAAATTTTTCCCTTTGCTCCCCTCCAGCAGCATGCGTCAAAAAACCACTTGTCTCTACTCACTCTGATAAAAAGCACTCACGAAAGCCTGTTGGATGTTCAGGTCCCTAGACTTTCCCAAAAAAGTTTGAGTACATTTTTAATGAAACCGATGGTTCGTTTTATTTTAGTAGTTGTATACCAAGCAAAAGCAAGGCCACCAAGAGCAAGCATTATTAATTGAAGCATTCCACAATATGGCTTCAGTGAAAGAATTACATAAAGAATCAAGGGGGTTTTGAGGCATTTAACCTTTGGGGTTAGCTCTATTCCTTTACAGTTCAAACAAGATAATACCCCTAGTAAAAAGATTTAAGCAGTGCTGGAGTCTCATTAGTAAGGGGGAAGGTTTTCCCCCATCCAGAAGCTCAATAGTGTATCATTGCAAGGGTGAACCCTACAAGGGGTACCTTTTATGAAGATGATGGGCCTTTATCCAAGGAATGGTGCTATTCTCAGTATGATATGGTATAAAAAATCGATAAATGTGAAATAAAGACACATGGATATTATTAGAATATTTTAATTTTCAGCAGCCTCACAGCTGTACTGGTCTTACTTTTTCACCTCTTTCTACCACTATATAAACTCCACCTGTGATTATTTCAGGTCCAACAAAAGACATTCATGGGGAAATTTTTCCCGAAAAATATCCTAATACAGTGGTCATCGAGTTACGAGCTTAATTGCCCAGACGGCTATTCAAGTGCCGATACCAAAGGGAAAATTTTTTCCCCATAAGAAATAATGAAAATTAGATTAATCCTTTTTAGCCCCCCTAAAAATACACTTACAAAAAGCACCTTAAAAAATACACTTACATAATTTTTCCCGAGTTGGGAGCTGCTCGTAAGTAGAGGTACCACTGTACTGTACTGAGAATATTCATGATTGGACCCTATTCCCTCTTTTTCCCTTTCGGGTTGCAGCCCCTTTTACCTAAAGTTTTCACAAGAATATAACAACTGACACTAATAATAACAGTCCAGTAGCCGTCTGTGCTGACTATGATTGTAAGGGGGAGTTTCCCTTTTTCCATTAAAGATTAGCTTTAAATGGGTGCTTAAATATGGAATTTTTGTATTTCACCTTAAAGTAGACAACACGGGACCTTCAGTTATAAACATAATTGGAGGTTTTTTTCCCGAATTATAGGGTTTATTTCCCGGGAAAACATTCAGTTCTTGTCATCTTTTAAGTTCTTTGGGAGCACAAAATGGAAGCAACTACCAGAGTTGATTCCTCCTTCCAGTCAAGCGAGGCATTTTTCATGCTATATTGTGAGTAACCATCCACAATGAGTCACAGAACTTCAAACCCATCATGGTATGTTGTCAGTAACTATCCCAGTGAATCACACACACCTTCATAGCCCATCTCAAATAAAAAAATTTCAGGGGGGCTTCCTTTGGGATTAGTGAAGGGCTCTTAATCCAGTGAACTGAAGCTGTCCTTTCTCATTGGGCCTTTATTGCCTCCTTTTCTCTGCCTGTTGATGACTCATGGGAAGTTTGTTTTCCAGTGGTTATAATAATAATCAAATAGAGATAATCTGATCGTAGATTTTCAAAAGTATGTCTTTTATTTTCATTTGGGTCTAAGGACTTACCATTATTTTTCTATCCAGAATATATTCTAGAGGTGAGTTTGGCTTTACCTTGATATCCATAGATCTCTGGGCAGTCATCAGTCGGACATTTTAAAACAAATTTCCCCGTAAATCTAGGGCCCCAACCCGGGATTTTTTTTTTTTGATGTCATCAGTATTAAGTACATTCTAATAGAGAAACAAGTTCTCTTTTAGGACTCATTTACAAGACTTCCCCCAGATTTTACTCATCACCCCTGCATGATGGAGTTGACAGTAGGATTCACAAGTTTAGTGTAGGGTTTTTCATAATTAGGCTCCATCCTCTTCCCCCCCTCATCCCTCCCCTTTTTCACTTCCCCCCTTTTTTTCCCTGTGAGCTTCTTCACAGGCATTCTAGTTCCTAGGTAAGGGAAGGGTACCGTGGTCCATCCCCCTTCCATTGAGGTTCTTGGCGGGGGTG